>VZRX01015771.1:292609-380994 GCA_013398075.1 Notiomystis cincta | reverse complement strand
GGCAGCCTGCTCGCCAAAAACCGCGTCCTGCTGCCCCGGCAGCCTGGGCCGCTGTGCTGGGTGACAGCTCTGGGCTAGAGAGTGCCTGCTTCCAGTGCTCATCGCCTTGCTTTAAAATATCTTTCTGTCTGTTTTGTCTGCTTCTTTTAGATTAAGTTATATACAAAACACGGTACTCTGAAATACCAGACAGACTGTGCTCCGAACAATGGGTATTTCATGATTCCCCTCTATGACAAGGTAAGACACAAATACCTGCACTGGCCCCTCTGTGCTGGGGGCAGCAGCTGCCGCAAATTCCATCTCAGAGCAATGCCCACCCATCAAACAGTGAATCAGGACACAATTTAGTCTGCTTTGCATCAAAGTTTCAAGTGTTTCTTTGTGTAATGCAGCTCCTTCTTTTCCCAGTGCTAATTACTAAGAGAAAAGCCAGCTAACTGTAGCTGCGGTGTTGCATTTGTGCTGTTTACTGGAATGGCTGCAGCACTTGGAGCCTGAATTACTGCCAGCAGCTGTGTGCTGTAGCTGTGCAAATACTGCACGAAAAATACAGGCTCCTACAGAGTACACATAGGGCTTTCAGTTTTCTACCTACAGAAATGGAAATAAATGTATGTGAGAAGGTGTTTTGGTATGACTGAATTGAAAATAACCTGAATGGTTAATTGCAGATATTAAAAATGTCTCGAGGAAATGATCCAGGGAGCTCTGAATGTATCAGTAATTTGATGTCTGCTTAGACTGGAAAGTGTTTACATTCAAATGAAATGGTTTGGATTGGAAGGCACCTTTAAAGGTCATTTAGCCACCTAATAATTCCTTCCCTTCCCAATCTAAGAATGTATCATGCTTTCTGATCCTGGTGATTTCCTTCTTAGGCCTTTGAGCCTTTCCAGGGATGAACTTCAGAATATATGTGGCAGAACACTTGGTGCTCTGTGATGTAAAGAGGATCCCTGTACTGATTAATACCCTTTTGGATCAGAGCTTTTAAAAGGATTGGAATTCTGTGTTTGGGCAGTATGGTCGAGTATGACCCAGTGGAAATATCAAAGGCTGATTCAGAGCCCATCTGTTGGGGCAGGTAGAGATAGATTTGAACACTTTCTAGCACTGAGCTGCTTGAATGTGAGCCAGGTTTGTCCTGGAAGCAGTATAAACATGGTGATACCTCATTTGTGCTCTTGGCTGGATGTGAGCCCAGCATCCCAGCCTGTCTGGGTAGATTCTGCTGCTGCTTTGAGCAGTGTCATAAGCAGGAGGGAAGGAGAATGGTGGAGAATGGTGCACTCAAGCCTTGTGTTCCTCTCTGCAGCATGATGCTTGTGTTCTGACTTTCTTTTTCATCCTTTAGCTAAATTGAATTTAGATCAATGAAGACTCTTATTGCTTTTTATTTTTAGGGGGATTTCATTCTCAAAATTGAGCCTCCCCTAGGGTGGAGTTTTGGTAAGTGCTTGAATGTCTTCTTACAATAGGACACTGTATCTGCAGTGTGGGACTTATCTCAAACTTGCAGCTGGCAGGGAAAAGGGAGCACTTTTCAAAACCTATAAACCATACTGCATGGTTTAATAACTGAAATGTGCTTACTGTACCAGGGGAAAGCAAAGCTGTGTGGCAGACAGTGACAAAGTAACCTGTGGACTGATTTGGAGGAATGTGGGCTTTTGACAAAAATGGCTGCAATGAGAGGAGGGAAGGAGGATTTTCAGTATCAGGATTTGGGGGTGCTTTAACTTTGCTGAAGAAAGATGGGCAACACTTGGCATGCCTGAGCTAGTACATTTCCCTGAGAGTTGTGTAAAGCTGAAGCAGAGTTTCTTTGTGGTTGCTCTCTCAGTAATATCATGCTGTGTCATCATTCTTCTCTTCCAGAACCAACCAGTGTAGACATCCATGTGGATGGCATTAATGACATTTGCACAAAGGGAGGTGATATTAACTTTGTGTTCACAGGATTTTCTGTGAATGGAAAGGTTAGACTCCTTTATTTTTATTTATTCCACCTTATGCTAATTCAGCCTTCATAAAAACATTCAAATTCAGACCTACAAGTTATTTTTAATCATTTATAGTTCGTTTTCTTTTTATTTTGACAGGTTCTCAGCAAAGGTCAGACATTAGGTCCTGCTGGAGTTCAGGTTGTACTGAGAAATGCTGGCAGTGACATAAACATACAAGCAACTATTACACAACCTGGAGGAAAGTGAGTGTGGGTGGTGCATATTTAATTCATCTGTTCATTTGCACAAGATCCTTTTAGTCTTGCCATCCTGACTGGGACTGTAAGAGTTCTGAAATACTTTTTCTAACATGTGAATAGAGTCTGAATTTGTTTTCTGTGAAGAAATATTTGTGGCTGTTTCTGAAGAGACATAATCCCTTTCTTCCCTTGCAGGTTTGCTTTCTTTAAAGTGCTTCCTGGAGAATATGAAATCTTTGCATCACATCCTACCTGGATGTTGAAAGAGGTTAGAACCTACAGAAGTTCTGGTTTGCCTGTTTAGAGAGGATGGATCTGCTAGACCTTGCCTGGATCAATTAGTGTGAGGAAGGGGCTTTGTGGGTGGACAGGGTTACTGGAGTTTTTCTACATCTAATTCTGGTAGTCAAGAAACTGCCTGGCACAGACCCAATTTGGAGATAGAGAAGGCAGCCAGGGAAGGACTGGCAAATGAGCTTTTGTTTTCCATCTTCTGATGCTGTACATTTTGGAGGAATATTGTAACAGATGCTCCAATCCTTCCCTCCTAGACTGCTTGTTTTCTGAGGGGCTCTGATATCCTGACCATTTCCTAAAGCAGTAAAGCAGGAAAAATACTGTTTTAGAAAGTATCTTTGCTTTAGTGTCTTTGTGTCTTGAGTAGGCTGGGGCCCCTCTTTGGGTACTGCTGCTCTGACCTGTGTTCCTCTTGTTGGGTGTACAGCCTCTGATTGTTGTTGAGGTGCTGTAAATGAGACCTCATGCCTGCTTTTGATGCAGATGTTTCTGTGTTTCAGTCGAAGACAGTGGTGAGGGTGACAAGTTCCAACGCTTATGCTGCCAGCCCCCTGATTGTTGCAGGCTACAACGTCTCTGGGTCTGTGAGGAGTGATGGAGAACCCATGAAAGGAGTCATGTTTCTCCTTTTCTCTTCTTTAGTCTCTAAAGAGGTAATGGTTGATCAGTACCTTTTCAATATGACTGTGGACATAAATAAGAACTAAATAGCTCCTGGATTCATATTGCCCTGATGGTCATCTCTGTCCTTCCTTGACTTGTACAACCCCTCAAACTGTATTTTTGAGTTTGGTTCTTTTTCCCCAACAAGGCCCTCGTAATCCAACGTGACCTCCATGGAATTATTTCATAATTCATTGTGCAGTAGCTGTAATTTGTCTTCAGCATGACATCTTAATTACTCTTTGCCCTTTGATGGGAAGACAAAGTTCAACAACTTCTATTGCCACCTTACCAGTGCATTAAGAAATGAGTGTGAAACGTGGTCATGTAGAGCTGAGCTCTGTTCTGCAGTGTTAACCCTGTCCACAGAACTGAAGTCAGTTAAGCCATGAGTTTTGGGGATGTTGAATTTCCCAGTTTTCTGTCCTTGTTATCATAAAGTTGATTATTTGCTGGTTTTTTTCCTGTTTTACCTATACATGAATTTTAAGCCATGTCATCAAACTTTGCCTCTAAAACGGTTTTATATTTCCCATCCCTCATTCACAGTCAAGTATTTTGAACCCTCCTGTATCCCCTCTGCCCTCCAGTTATTTTTTCTGTTCTTCCTTGAGACAGAAAGTTGTATTGCATTTATTACTACAGGATGTTGTGGGCTGCAATATTTCTCCTGTGGATGGGTTCCAATCAAGAGATGAATCTTTATCCTATTTGTGCAATGTTGTATCAAAAGAAGATGGATCTTTCAGCTTTCTTTCTCTGCCAAGTGGGAAATACACTGTGGTGAGTGACTAGAAATTCATTGCTTGTCTCTTCAGTGTGTTGTTAACTTTGATTTTCTAAACCAGAGTGTGCTGTTGCCACCTCCTCTCTTTTAAGCTGTTTCCTTTTTTTTCCCCATTCTCTTTCTTAGATCAGAGAACATCAGGATGTTCTCTGTGCACTGCCTGGAGTGATGATCTTCCATTCTTAGTCTGGGTGCTCTACAAATGGGATTCAGGCTTTTCTCATTCCTTTAATCCTTCTAGCAATCACACAGTCTCCTATCTGAAAGCTCTTGCACATCCAAGTATTCTGAGTAGGGGTTACTTATCCATCTCTTCTGATAATTTCATGGTTTCCATCAGTCTTGAAATACTGCCCTTATTTGTGTCTCCATCCCTCTGAGTTTTTTTTTCCAGGAGGTTTGCAGCTCATTTGACCCTTGGTTGGGGTGCCTGCTGGTGATAAGAGCTGTGGAAAATGGTAAAGGAAAACTATTTTATCATCACAGCCTAGGAGTCAAAGCCATGTGTCTTCTTTCAGATACCATTCTACAGGGGAGAGAGAATCACCTTTGATGTTGCTCCATCTAGATTGGACTTCCTTGTAGAGCATGACAGTTTACAGATCGAGGTAAGGCCTTAGAGGGAATAATCCTTTTGTGCCACTCATTCCTGTAAAAGCCTAACTGATTTTAGCAGAAAGCAGCTGTATTGTGGAAAAACTTCTTTGTAAGAAGTTGAAGACACTTGTTCATGCACAGCAGGTAGAAGACAGTTTCTAGTACTGTGCTGTTTCTATCATTTGGTCCCTTTTACTAGGAAGAAACAAAACAGGGCAAAGCTGTCTGCTGTGTGCACTTTCATGTCCCTGTTGCCAACAGGCAGTAATCTTCCAGGTTGCCTAAATTTCCTCGTTGAGATTATCACATCTCTGGAGAAGGGCCTGTAGGTTTTTATGGTTTGCAGAGTGCCTTGTGTAATGACATTATGATCTGTGGCTGCAGTCCTCTGAGCAGTACTAGTGCAGATAAATTGGGAATGAGTGTTTTGTACTTAGGGGAACAGTATGCCTGGAGATCAGTTTGTACTTTCTCTGTGATTTTCCTGGTACATTTTTGCCTAGAGCTGGAAATAAGTTTCCTTTATGTGTGTGTGGAGAGAAAACAGTTGGTGTTGATTGCTGTAGGTGTGTGTTTGCATTTCCTGAGTAAAGACTGATGTTAATTTTTTCCCATTTCAGCCTGTTTTCCATGTGATGGGTTTCTCTGTCACAGGCAGGGTGTTGAATGGTCCTGAAGGAGAAGGAGTTGCTGATGCCACTGTGACTCTGAACAATCAAATTAAAGGTATGCAATGCTCTTGGTCTTTGTTGCTACAGGGAAGCCTTTATTAAACTCAAGTGCAGGACTAGTGTATGATGTGGAGTTAACCCTTCAGGATAATACACTGCTTTTGTTGCAATTTATTTGGAATATCAAAGTGGATATCATGCAGTTGATTAATTTTGCATTTTCTGGTTTAGATGAGAGCATTAAGTATTCATTTGTTTGGCAGTTGAAAATTTCTGAATTTCTTTCAACTGTGTGCCAGATTGTCCTTTGAAATACAGAAATAAAGGTTCATCTAGGAAAAAAACAATACTATTACTTTGTTGTGTAATATGAATTAAAAGTAGCCTGCAGCAGTGCATGCCCTCTGGATGTGTTGATACATAAGGACAGACATACCATATAGTCAGCACATGCTCTGGTTTTTAACTCTTGTTGGTTACAGTGAAAACAAAAGCTGATGGCTCCTTCCGCCTTGAGAACATAACAACAGGTACATACACAATTCATGCCAGGAAGGAACACCTGTTTTTTGATACTATTACTGTGAAGATTGCACCCAATACACCTCAGCTGGCAAACATCATTGCAACAGGGTAAGGACTGGAGTCATGATGAAAATGCCGTTTGATGTGTGGATGAGGCTGTGAAAATGGGCGATCCTTTCCCATGCCATGCCCAGACTTGTGTAGTGTTGTCAGGAGCTAAATGTTACTGGAGGAATTCAGGGTAAGTAGGGCAGCATGAGTGCATGTTTTGTGCACAGTATTTTGCTCAATAATAGTTAAGGTTTAGAGCATCCTCTTAAAAAGCTCTCTCGCAAATGAAGACACTAAGGCATGGGCTAATTAAGAATTTTAGAATGGTATGTGAACCAAGAAAGCAATGGAGAAGCTTCCTGGTACTTCACTCCTGCACAGATGGAGGGTATCTCCTGTCTGCTGCAGTGTTGTGCCAAACCTCTACATTTTACTGCTCAGTCTCAAGGTCATTGTTGCCTTACCTGAATTGTCTTGTTCTTGTTTGATGCCTTGGCTGTGAGTCTAAGGCTGTGCAGTGGTGGGAGATACAGTGTGAGCTGAGGAAGAGGAAAGGGCCATGGTTCTGTGTCCAGGACTTCAGAGGAGGAAATATTGTTCTGGAGAAGTGAAAACTTGGTATTTACTGAGTCAAATAGCAGTCAGCTCCTACAGACATAGCCAGACAATTAGAAAAAACCTGTGTGCTGCTAAATGATGGGATACAATTTGTTCAGTTACTAAATATGTTACTCTGTTGAAGGCAATAAGCAAAACTTGTGCAGGTGTACCAAGGTTGTGTTCCAGTGGATTACCTATCGTATTTGGGGTTTTTGACACAAAACATTTGAAACTATTTAAAAAGTCCTAAATCCATTGCTTGCCTAGCCCACAAAAAAAAAAAAAAGGCCTGAAGTGATTGGGTGGGTTGCAGGGAAGAGTGAAGCAGGTTGCTTGTAAATCTCTCTTTCAGGAGAAATTCTTTCTAATTCAGATGTTGCTACCTCAACCTAGTGAAGTTTACTTTTTAAGGAGGTTCTAAAACAAGTGGATTTTTATGATGTGTCAAATCAAAATATTTCTTCTGATGACTGGCTTTTATTTAACAGGTTCAGTGTGTGTGGCCACATCTCAGTAACTCGATTCCCTGACACAATCAAACAGATCAGTAAATACAAGGTAACCATGATACCCGAGGACAAAGACAAAGCATCACTGGTTACAACAGAAACTGACCCTCATGGAGCATTTTGTTTCAAGGCAAAATCGGGTACATACAATGTTCAGGTAAGAATGAACTTTCATTTCTTCATTGTAGGACTGTCACGGTGTTTTATAAGATTTTAAAATTTTGGAAAGCATGTTGGAGAGGCTGGTTTTGCTTTACCTGGGATTTACAGTAAATTTCCATTTTCTAATTTCTGATAAATGCATTGAAGACAGCAGAGTTGGGTGTATTTGGACTGGTATCTGAAAGGTGGTGATGTCTTGACTCTACAGGTAATTATTCCAGAGGCTGAGACGAGAGCAGGATTGGCTTTGAAACCCAAAATGTTCCCTGTCACTGTTACTGACAGACCAGTGATGGATGTGACCTTCTCTCAGTTTTTGGCATCTGTCTCAGGGAAGATCTCTTGTTTAGGTAAGTCCATTGTGAAAGTGAAATGGGAATGGAGAACTCCAGCACTGCATGTGTGAGGGAGTGTTGTTGAGACCAAGACACTTGCTGTGCTTAGTCCCATCAGCAGATAAGTAAATAACTTCCAGCACATGGAAAAGCAGCTTTTCTTGGGAGACAATGTGGCCCAGTAAGGTTCCCTAACAAAGGCTGGAGTAAAGTTATGTACCTACCTTTAATACTTGCCTGGGATAAGCAAGTATTCCTTCCTCAGAAGATGGGTGGGTTCTGGAAGGAAATGGTCCTGACTGCCACTTGGGATGCTGAACAGCAATCAGAGAAGTATTGGAGATGAAAAAGAAATTTACAAAAAAAAAAGGAAAAAAGCAGTGCATGTAAAAACTGTAGGATAGATGCTCAAGCTGTTGGCAGAAGCTTTCAACCTCTGTTCTCTTTCATAAGCTTTCTGTCTTTATTTTAGTCTAAGGTTCCTCTCTCCTGCTATTTTCCTTGATTACCCACTGATTTCAGCAAATGATGATGGGAGTCTGATTTTTGTCATTTTTACCCTTCCTTTTCCTCTCTGAATCCTCCTGCACTTTGTATTCTGTCTCTCAGGTGTTTACTGGGCTTTTTAGTCTCTGCAGAGTGAGGTGGACCCAGGGATTCAGTGTTGATCTCAGTTTTTTTCTCACCATTAGATAAAAGAGTATGATGAACAGTCTCAAAATCCTGCAGAATGCAAAAAGCCACTGGTAAACACGTGCCTAAGAAACAATTTTTAATCGGCAGCATCCTCTGGAGGGAGGGAGTAACCATTTCGGTGTCGGTACCCCTGAGGTGTGGCTGGGGTTTGGGGTGCGGGCTCAGGTGCTGTCCCCTCGCAGACGCGTGCGGTGACCTGACGGTGACACTGCAGCCCGTGAGCCGCCAGGGGGAGAAGCGCAGCCTGCAGCTGGCCGCCAGCAGGGACTCGGTGCCCTTCACCTTCGAGGGCGTGCTCCCGGGCAAGTACAAAGGTAGGACCGGGGAACTGCCTGTGGGGGCCTTGGTAGCTCAATTTGTGACCTAATCTGAGCACTTCTGTTATCATGGGTACCTTTTACAGTTTGCCCAACACGGTTGTGAAACTTGAGAGAATCTGGAAAAATACCTTCCAACAGTGCATCAGGCTTTCTAAATGTTGGATGTTTAACCCTGTGTCAGCCCAAAGGTTACTGCTCCCCTGAGTTTAAGGGTCTGCATGGCTAGTGTGGGAGAAGTGGGCTTTAACATGAACTGCCTTGTCCTAAACCTAAGAACAGGGACACACTCTAGTTCTGCTTCCAGAGTGCTGCTCCTAAGAACAATATGTATTTTGGCCAGCCTGCTTTGGCCTGTGAAAATAAATTGTTTTCCAGGGAAAGGTATAGAAGAAGTATATAGATTGCACTCTTTGTACAGGAGTGGGAGCATCTTTCCATCAGGTTAAATTTGGGTTAGGTTGTGATATCCTCTAGGCTGCTTTGCCTGTCACAGGGATGGGGGCACATTGAGGAGCCTTCCAGGATGGCCAGGCTTCATTAGTCCTTTTCATAGTCCAGCTTTCCTGAGGGATGTGTTGGATTCTTGGTGATGATGCAGTGCTGTGAGCCAGATCTGTTATTACAGGCATTGTTGTGTATTTATCTTGGAAGATTATTGTCAGGCAGTTAGAGTGATACAAACTTTTTACACCACAAAACCTGCCCTTGTTTACTCAGTTTTACATTACTAAAATGCCTTATGTGGTGTATATTCTAGTAAGCATTGTGCATGAAGACTGGTGCTGGAAGAATAAGTCTTTGGAATTGGAAGTCTTGGAGGAAGATGTGTCAGGAGTCGAATTCAGGCAGACTGGATATATGCTGAGGTGTTCTCTTTCTCATGCAATCACACTGGTATGTAGGAAACAAACGTTCCTGTATGTTTTTAATGACCTCGTGTAGGCTGGTTGGATTATGCTTGGAATCAAGGCTTTCTCCTGTCTCTGGAGGGTCACAGAGCCCAGAAGGACTGATGTTCAGAGTGCTTTGAGATTCTAAGTAAAATGGTCTTGAGATGCTGGCTGTGCTAAAAGGGATGGGGCATTGATGTATCTTTGTACTGTTTCTTTTTTGTTGTTTGGTAGTTACTAACAGTGAATTGTGCTATGGCTTCACAGGAATTTTATCAGGATGGAAATGGACCAGAGAATGTTGGTGTTTATAACCTGTCAAAAGGAGTTAATAGATTCTGTCTTTCAAAGCCAGGTAACAGCTTTAAAGTATTAGTTCAAAAAATGAAAAGTAACCAGTTAGCTAATACTGCTGGGAATTAAAAATAAATCTGTTGTGGTGTCTGAGGTTTTGGAAAGGCATTGTTTTAATTATATCTGTATATAAATGATCTGTTCAAAGTTTTCAGAATTCTCCTTTTCTTCTGCTATTTAGTACTTCACCAAATCTAGATTCCAGAAATAAAATATTACTATTTTTTTTCCTTGGTGATGGAAGTATTTCATCTTTGACGAATGAAGATGAATGAAGATCACTCATTCATATGAGTTCTATTTATCAGACACATTAGAAAGTGTCTGTGTGAAAGGCAGCAGACACACACTTTCTGTAGTTGTTTCTATACCTCTGCTCTCATGTGATTTGAGAATTCAGCCAGCTTGGATTTTCCAGGTCATTCTTTCCTTAATGTTTGTAGGTGTGTACGAAGTGACGCCGCGCTCCTGCCACCAGTTCGAACACGAGTTTTACACCTACGACACGTAAGAGTGTGGCTGTCTCTGACCTTTCCCCTGCCAGGGAGGTGTTCCTTAAAGCTTCCTTCTGCTTGCTCTCAGCAGGACACGATGTGTAGAGGGAAGCTCTAGCGAGGTGTATCACATGTGTCCTCTTGCCCTTAATGATAGGCTTTAAAGATGCTTTAGTTACCTCAGCTGGGTATTTTTGTCAGCCTTCCAGCTGTTTAGTGTCAGGTTTGCTTTGTAACAGAGAAGAGTTGTTCCAGTGAAAACTGTTGGTCACTTCTGAGAGCTGACAGGCAGAAGACAGGACAGCAGGGTTACTAAGAGCACTTAGTACTACTGCATGGCACTCGTGCCATGGCCCTCTGGGGGTTTGATTCTGCTCACCCCATGTTTTGCAAGCTGAATAAATGTTCATCCTTATCACAGGTAAGCAGTGCTGATCTTCTTGGTCAGGCAGGTTTAATTAGCTATTTACAGATTATGGTCTGATGATGTGTTTAATAACACTGACATATGAAATCAATCACATCAGCTTTAGCTTGAGAGCAAACAGAAGGCACAAAGGAAGGAATTGCTTTGGGGCTCGAGTTGGAAAACGCTCCCTTTCCAATAGATGACCATCCCAGCATTACAGCTTTGCTCTGTAATTTCTATATCTTCTCTTACAAAGCATTTCAGTCTCAGGGGTGGGAGCACAGACTCTGCTAAATTAGATTTGCTTATTTAGGAAGGGGACCTTGATTTCACATCTTTGTTCCTTTGATTTGCAGGTCCTCTCCCAGTATCCTGACGCTCACTGCAGTTCGACACCATGTCCTTGGCACGATTGTAACTGATAAACTGATGGATGTGACTGTTACCATTAAGTAAGGACAAAGAAATCATGGGGCTATAAAAAGTGGAAGAAAAAGACATTTCTCTCATAAAGCTTTACTCCAGTTTTAGTGCTGCAGTGGCTGCTTTTTAAGGGGATGGCGTCTTAGCCTAGGCTGCAAGAGATTTTTATGTTAAGATGTGCTTTGAGTTCTGTGGAGAGAGATAAATGCAGCCTCATTTTGAGCATTTTCTCATCATTTCAGCATTGCACCCCCTCACTTTTGGGTCTTAGTAAAAAGGAATGGTTTTCTGATTTTTATATACTTTAATGAAACTGATGTTTCAGAATTCAGAGATACTGTTTTAGCTTAGGTCTGAGCTCTTTAGGCACTGGCATTTATTTTTTCCCTTTTTTCTCTCCTCAGAATGAGGATCTGCTGCTTTAGAGCACTGTTACTGGTGCGAGGAGGGTTATAAAAGGAAAAGCATGCAGAGTGATTACACACTAATGCACCAGTTTATGTTTAGCTGAACAGACAGCTCACTAGGGAGCACTGATTTGTGAACAGCTTTAATTGTACAAGGTGCCAAATCTGCCTGAAAGTGTCTGATAATGATGAGTATTTTATTGATACTCTGCTGGTGTCTGCTTGTTCTAGGTTATGGGTTGTCAAACTTTTTTGAGTGCAGAAAACATCCAGAGAACATTACCTCCATTTCTTAGTGATTAATGACCCTATCACTGCAACTGCTGGGCAACTCCAGCAGCTGGAAAGGAGACATTGAGACAGCAGAGGGCCATTAGGATTTTAAAAACAACTTAGTGAGGAGGTGAATATTGTACCAACCTTCTCAGCTTGTTGGGTTTTTGGAGACTATTGGCACGTACTTTGAAGGCAGCTCAGTTGCCACAGATATCTCTGATCAATCCTGCCTCAAGCTTTTCAGCTAAAGTCCAATTTGTGAAGTGCCATCAACATAAAGGGAAGAGCTCTGGCTTTAGAAGCAAGCCAGTTGTTTTTAACAAGTCTCTGTACCAGATCTATCGCTGTGACCCATTAACTTTCAGTTAACAAAATACCCCAAACAACCTCAACTAAAAACAAAGCTGGTTCCCACCAGTTCTTGATAATGGCTTGGTATGTTTTAAAAATAAGACTGTAGAAATTTATTATGAATATCTTGAGATTGTTTATGCCTTTATGGATTTTTAATAGGCTTTCAGACAAAAAAAAAAGTTTCTGTATTGTCTGGACTGCAGAGAAAGAATATAAAGGCTTGATGAAACTTAGTGTGACAGAGCAATAGTAACTATGTCTCTTAAAAAAGACAAACTGAAATAGAGGTGAAGACTGAAGCAGGAGAGAGAACTAGCCTGGTAATCTAAAGTGGCTGTAGGAAAAGTAATTGTGATCATTTCGGCTCAGTCCTTGCTGAGAATTCAGACTGTTGGAGAAGAGACAGATGATAAGATACAGAAGATGATTGGAGTCTAGAAGAAAAGGCTAGAAAAGAGTGGCTGCAAGATCAGGGAGAATGAAACAAAATGCATTGTTCTGATTCTAAGAACTTGGTTGAACTTATCTAGCAATCTGTTCAGTGGGCAGTGACAAGATAGCTGGGTAGTTCAAATGTATAGGGCAGATAGGTGAGAACTCAGCTTTTCCTGGGAATTGCTGGCCCTTGGAAGTATTTACATGTGATAGAAGCCACTCCTGTGCTCTTGCCAGAATAAACAGGGCAGTTAAAAAGCAATGGGTTTTAAAAATATCCTGAGACTTGTCTGTGGTGGTGTAAAGGCAGATACAAGAAGCTCTTACCTCCCCATATGGAAGGAGATGATTTTGTTTTTCTCCATATTTTCAGGTCATCCATTGACAGTGAACCTGCCTTAGTTTTAGGGCCCCTGAAGTCTGTTCAGGAGCTCCGTCGGGAGCAGCAGCTGGCAGAAATTGAGAGCCGCCGGCAGGAGAGAGAAAAGAAGGGTCAGGAGGAGGAAGGAACAAAGCCACCAGTGCAAGAAATGGTGGAGGAGCTCCAAGGACCATTCTTATATGACTTTTCCTACTGGGCAAGGTAATACCAAGCTCCAGTGGACAAGGTGTGGTGTGTTCTTTGTACTGTTATGTGGTGTTTCTGCCAAACAGAACAGAGATACAGTTCCAGGAAGGACAGAGCTGCTGTCTGGGGTGGCCTTTGGTCACCCTGAACTACATGGAAACTTAGTACCACACAGTAAGAATTTTGCTTAGGTTGTTGTTGATACTTTTTTCTTGGAGTATTTAGATATATCTTTGCACTCTGTTCTATATGAGAGCTGCTAATTCAGTTTTCTTCTAATTATATCTTACTTGTGTTGTACAGGTCTGGAGAGAAAATTACTGTAACACCGTCATCAAAAGAGCTGCTTTTCTACCCACCTTATGTGGAAGCAGTTGTTAGTGGAGGTAAATATAAATAATTTGTTTGAAAGGAGCAGATTTTTAAGGTAGAAATGAATCTGTGTAGATACATGAATACCTCGAAAAGGTAATGTTAGAAAAATTTCAGTTGCAGCCATTTCTTTGGGCCAGTTTCATTCTGGAATTTGGAAGCTATTTGATAGAGAATGCAAGTAATTTTTATTAGCAGAATATTCTTCCAAGTGCTGAAAAACCACCTGGTGCAAGAGGAAGGCCAGATTCTCAGAATTGTTCATATTACTGGCACCTGGGAAAAGAGTTGTGCAAAAACAAGGTTTCTATTTTGATTTTGTTACCAAATTAAAGTTTCTGTTAAAGTTTTTTTCCCCCACTAGATTACAATAATAAAAATATTCACAAAAGATAAACTTCAAAATTGTCAGGGTTGTAATCAGTTATTGATGCTGCTTGTTAAGTCAGTGTCCATCTTGTCCTCAGGTCCTTAATTGAACAGATTTTGTTTGAAACCATTAGGAAATGTTAAGTGTCTCTTTTCATGTGACTCTTTGCACGTTCAAAATGCATTTGAGGGAGGGAAATAAATGTTTTCTTAATGTCATTAAACATGATATATGCTGACCTGAATTTGAACTCAGAAAATGTGGTCAAAGCTCAGTGTAACCTGGCTAGAAGGAAGTGTCATTGCCATTGTGTCCATGTGGCTGCAGAGTATGTAACTCCCTGAGACCTCCAGCCACTTCAGATATCCATAATAATCCATAATCCATTTTTTGGGAATGTGCTTACAGCTTCAGAATGTAGTTGCTCATTTTGGTACTGTTCAGATATTTTAAGATGTGTTGAGAGGCCATGAAATTGTGTGGGTTTATCTCTTGTTCTCATGTAAAAGGCCACCAGCTGGTCACTTTGGAAGTAGTTAAACTCCTGTTGTAAGCCAGTGTCAAGTGTATTTTTGATCTTTTTCTTTGTCTTAAATCCCCTTCACAATGACCAAGAGAGTTGTCCTGGGAAGCTGATAGAGATTCATGGAAAAGCAGGCTTATTTCTGGAAGGGCAAATTCATCCTGCATTGGAAGGTGTTGAGATTGTCATTAGTGAGAAGGGAGCGACTTCCCCACTTATCACAGTTTTCACCGACGACAAAGGCACCTACAGGTAATGAACAATTTGCTTTGAACCTTTGGGTTCTTTAGTTAAAACACAGTGGTTACTTGACAATGTGTTTGTGATATCCAAGTGATTTTCTGAAACAAGTTCTGTTCTCCTTTTATTTGAAGTGTTGGGCCACTCCACAGTGACTTGGAATACACAATCACTGCTCAGAAGGAAGGTTTTGTTTTGACTGCAGTTGAAGGAACAGTTGGAGACTTCAAAGCTTTTGCTCTTGCTGGGGTGACATTTGAGGTAATGTTTTGAACACTTTGGGTTCTAAATGAAGTGTGTGTGTGTCACAGGCAAATAGTTAACCCATGTCTTCCAAAGACAGATGGGTGTGGGATTTTGGGATAATTTCTTACTATTTGGATAATAATTTTTGTCATGAGGAGACAAATCTCAGTGGATGAGCTCAGTTGTAGACCATAACTTGCCATGCAGAAGATACTTTGCAAGGTTTATAGAGTAAAAGTTAGAGCCTGCAGTCCAAAAGACTGGCTTTATTTGCTTTTGCAGAGTTGGACCACTCTCTTTTAATGAGTTTTATCCCTGAAGGTGTAGGTGTAGTCTGGTCCAGCTAGTGCCTGGTTGCAGTCTTTGGGAGGCTTTGTTCTGGCCCCAGCGTGTCCCATGCAGTGGCAGAGATTGGCTGCTCTGGTGGCTCAGGGTGTGCCATGGGCTGTGACTGCCCAGGGGTGGGGAGCAGAGGGTTCTGCAGCCCTGTGGTCTGGCAGGAGGGGCAGTACAGATGTGGTTAGTTCTGCTCACAGCTGAGTGCTCAGAGCCAGCCCACCTGTGCACTCTGCAAGGGGCTTCTCAACTGAACCCTTCTCCATAAGGAAACCCTCACTTACACTTCACATCACTGGTTTTTCAAAAACAGATCAAATCAGAGGATGACCAGGCTCTTGCTGGAGTTCTCTTGTCTCTCAGTGGAGGGGTGTTTCGGTCCAACCTCCTCACACAGGATAATGGCATGCTGACTTTTTCCAATCTGGTAAGTTGAAATGATTCCACTGAACGTGGCTCTGTGTGCAGCTGTGTTACTTTGCCCTCCCAAATCGGGCTCTCTTGAGTGGCAGGTGTCCTTGAAACCCTAACCCACCATGAGAGATGTGATCCCTGAGAATAAACAGCACTTAAAATCTTAGCAAGTGAAAGATGTGAAACCTCACATGGCAAGAGATTTCTCCCCAACAGGTCGTAGATGATGTTGATTGATCTCAGTTACTAATTTGCAGTCTGTAAACATGAAACAAGCCAATTTGTTGATGATCATTGGAGAGTCTTTAGGGGAAGGAAATCTAATTACATTATTGATCTGTATGTGTGTAGACATGCTTGAATACTTTCTTTGCAGATAGCCTTCCTTTGTGGTCACTTCCCTGTCCTTGAGGTCTTGTGGTAAGGTCTTAGGGCTGTAGTTTCCTTTCTCTCTTAACACTTTGTCACCAGGTGGAATTCCACTGGCTTATTGTCCAATGTGCTCCCTGTTTTCAGCACTCACATTTTGTGACAGGTTTAACCTGTGGTTCTAACAGAGGGCTTCAGCTCTTCAGAGAGCTCTTGCAAAGCATATTTGTTTGAAGTTGGTGAGTTTTCTCATCACTGAGTAAACAGCTTGTTCTGTGCCTCTTTGCAGAGCCCAGGGCAGTATTACTTCAAACCCATGATGAAAGAATTTCGCTTTGAACCATCATCACAAATGATTGAAGTACAAGAAGGACAAAACCTTAAAATCCAGATAACTGGTTACAGAACAGCTTACAGGTCAGTGGATCTGGAGTCCATGGAAAATGCTATGGGCTCTATCAGGATTTGCTGTGCCAAGTGTGTGTTTCCTCTCAGAACACCTCTGTTCTGCAGGTTTGGAGGAGACTTTCCAAGTGTCAATTTAACTTAACTGTGCTGTGTATAAGTAGTTTTTGGGCCTTTTTTCATGGGTGTGGATATAAAAGTCCAGATGGCAGAGCTATAGGAAGAAACATGGCTATGAAAGCACTGTCTCAGTGCATCTGGAAGTGGTTTCTGCTGCCTCCAGTGGGAGAGGAGAGGACTATTCTAAGTATTGTAGACCAATTCAGGTATCTGACTTCAAGATCCTTCCTTTTCTTGCCCTCAGGGGTAAGAAAGAGCTGCTGTTCATGGCATTTAGGAACTTGGATTCCTAAAGTTGTGCTCTGAACTGCAGTGAATCCTGGTGATTTAAACTGTTTTACACATACATTATAAACACTCCTTTTCTTCTCCATGCTAAGGTAAATACATTAAGTGCTTTTTCCATCAGCTATAACGATAAAATGTCTTTAAAATATGCATGAAAATAGCATCTGCACATGTGTAGCAACTGGTTCTCTTTATACCTCTAGCTGTTATGGCACAGTTTCCTCTTTAAATGGAGAGCCTGAGCAGGGAGTCTCAGTGGAAGCTGTGGGACAGAAGGATTGCAGCATCTATGGAGAGGACACAATAACTGATGAAGAGGGCAAATTCAGGCTCCGTGGCCTTCGGGTAAGGAGTAGGAGGCTCTCTGTCATTTACTTTCTGTCAGTTGATGGTGGAGCAGTGAAATGGGTTCTGTTCAGTAGCCACTGGTTTCTGTTTTCCCATTGTTTGCTAACTGAGACTCCCTTGAGTCTCTCTGTGTGAAGAAACATGGTCACGTAGTGAACATTCAGTCTGATAAAAGGGAGAGAACCTTGTGGTGTAAATCTGTGAACTTGCTGGCAGCAAACTGTGATGGCCTCCACAAACACTGAGCAGTTGGTGTGACATGACACAAGCCCCTGGTCAGTGCTTGGGTGACCAGCAGGGAATTTTCGTAGGCAAACGAATTCAGAAGTGTTTAGTTTCTCTTGTGAAGATACCAACAGCCTATTTTTAGCAGGTTACTGGGAGTGTGTGTGGTGGTGATTGCACAGCATGTATGTGAAGTAAGCTGTTGTGCAGGGAATGGCAAAGCTGAATTTATGGCACCATTATGTAAGGAGTCAAAAATTTGCTGAAGTAGAAGGCAATGTTTGATCAGCTTTTAATCCTGTGTTTTCCTTCATCACAGCAGTTGATTGCTTTTAATACTGTGATGTAACAAACTAATGAAAGTTCTGTGTAGCCTTTTCTTATTTTCTGACAGTAAACACTCCTAATAGTGTTATTGAGTTAAATTTTCTATTTGAGATAAGAAAAAACTTTAACTGCATAGAGTTAAATCTGTTTGGGTGGCGTATATTAAATGGAATGGTAGAAAATTCCCTTACTGCTCTCTAAAATTAAAGTAGATATTATTCAGTGTTGGGATTTATCATCTGAATGTTGCTTTCAGCCTGGCTGTGTTTATCATGTCCAACTCAAAGCTGAAGGCAATGATCACATTGAAAGAGCTTTACCACAGCATCGGGCAATTGAGGTAATTTTTTCTCTTTTTTTGTAGCATCACTTAAATATGAAATGGGTCTGTCTAGGCATTCTGTCTGTTCTGTCAGCAGCAGTGCAGTGAAGGCATTCTGTTTAGACAAGTGCCTTTCAGCAAGTTAGCTCCCTAAAAACAGACCCCATATTGTGTCAGCACCATAGCTCAAAACTGAAGTGAGATAAAGCCCAAACAGTAAACAAGTGAAAAGGATTCTTTCACAGTCATGAAAATGATGCATCCACAAACAAGAGAATAAATGTATGGAATACCTTTCAACATTTCTTTATGATGTGGAACAAAGCAATGGTAACTTGAAGATGTCATGAATTGCCATATTGTCCTACAGTTGTATTTATGGACTGAGAGATATTGTTATGTTTTATTGGGTCCAAATCATGCAGTCTTGATGTAGGTGAAATTGCAATTTGGACTAGGAAGTTTTTATAAAATGCAGTAATAACTTTGAATTGAAAACTGGTGGAATCTTGTTAAATATTCCACATTAATCAACTGTATAAACACATCTGTGCATCTCTCAGCAGAGATGCAAAATACTGAGACCAGTGTTCTGAGCTCAGGCAGTCCTGTGGATGTACCTCAGCCTTTTCCAGAATATTGTGTGCTTTTGAGACTTCCATTTTTAGTTTAGCTCAATGCCATGAGCCTCATGCTGATAATGCACAAGTCTGCAGTTGCAAGCTGTGCACTCTGGAGAAGAGGGACTTGCAATGGGAAAGCTTTCAAGTGTCCATGTGGTTAGCATAGAACAAAATTCACTTTTGATTTAAAATGATCAGCAATGTTTGTGTTGTGTTAACAGCTGTCCTTTGTTAACTGTCCCTCTGTTGGTAAAAACCTGGGTCTGTTTTCCACTGCAGGTTGGGAACAGTGACATTGATGACGTTAATATTATAGCCTTCCGGCAAATTAATCAGTTTGATTTAAGTGGAAATGTAATTACAGCTTCTGAATATCTCTCCACATTATGTGTAAGTTCAAGCCTTTCATCTTTGTCAAGTGTATTTGTTATTGCTTTCACAATGATTTTTTTTTTTTGCAGGGTCACTGGAAATGGTTCAGTGGCCAGAGCACACATTTAATTCAAATTAGAACTAATAGCTTAATGAAGGTGAATTTGAATTCCAGATAGAATGAAGATTAGTGTTCCTGACTGCTTTGCTTTAATGTTTCCATTTTTCATTTTAATGTTTAAGAAATACCTTCTCTGGTTGGCCTGTACGTTTTGGGATACACTTCCCTGATTAGGGATGCTCTGTCTGTAGAGGGAGCAAGACAGCAAGGGTGAAATGAGTCCTTTGTATCAGAGAACTGCATTAATTCCTGAAACATCTGAACTTTTTGACCTGTATGTCAAAACCTGAAAATACCATGTGAATGCAGTGATGCCTTAGGACATGTGAATTTAAAAGTACATAATAATAGACAGTATGAGAGAAATAGGAAAACTGAAATTTTCAAAGTTCAAAACACTGTACTGTGATCTGAAAAAGCTTGCTCAACACCTCTGAACCTTTTGGCTTAGGGTGCAAATGCTCAAAGTGTCTGCAAGAGGTGTTAGTGGGGTAGCAGTTACAGCATCATTTCTCAGGTTTAAAAGCTCCTTGAAATGTTACCTACAAATATAAAATGCAGTGCTTGGATTTCTTTCACACTAGTTTGTTATGCATCTCACCTGCCAAGATCTCACTGCTAAGCTGTTGGGTTTTTTGGGAGACATCCAAAGGATCCAACACTCTGAGCAGGTGTGAAGGGAAAATGTGTCACCTTACTGAAGAGCCCCTGTGCATGTGTCCCATCTTTCTGGGGAAATTTAAACCCTTGCAGTTCAGCCTAAGCAAATAGGAATTGATGTCAAAATTTGATTACATGGAAGTTAAACAAGCCTGTGCCTGCTTTATATTAGAGGTGAGGTCTTGTGTTGCATGTACTGCATGTGAGCTGTTGATGGGTGCATGTAATCACCTCACCCTGGCCTCCAGTGCAGACATTCTTGTCTTTGAAAGATGTGCTAGGCTGGACCCAGACAGGAGTGAGAGCAGGTTTGTGATCCACAGCACAGACTGCTTTTCATACATGTGAAAATGTCAGACAGCAGCTGCTCCTAAATTATTTCAAGTTCTATAAAAAGATTCTGACTTTTCACATTCCAGATTAGAAGATTTCAGGTGTTCTTACTTGACAACTTTCTGTTTATATAAACACATGGTGAATTTTGAAGTGCTTTTATCCCTGAAAATGTGGGATGTCTGAAATACCTATTGTGGTGCAGGCTTGGAAATAACTGATTTGTGTTTTCTTCTTTCACTTACAGGTGAAGCTGTACAAAAGTGAAAATCTTGACAACCCAATTCATACAGTCAACTTAGGCCTGTCCCTGTTCTTCCATTTCCCACCACTACTCCGAGATGGAGAGGTAAGAATATTGCTAGAAAATTAGCTTAGGTCACTTTATTTTTTTTTTTCCTCTAAGAACACTGAAGTGTAATTTGTGGTGTGACTGCAGAGCTGTGTTCATTGCTGTGTCTTTAAAGATTTGAAGCCTGTTTAAGTGACCTTTGCCTTTAAATGTAATTTTGTCTCAGACTGCTCCTGATGCTGTAGCCTGAGTGTATTTTTTACCCACAGAATTACGTGGTGCTCCTGGATTCTACGTTGTCTAAATCACAATATGACTACACCCTGCCTCAAGTTTCTTTCACTGCCATTGGATATCATAAACACATTACACTGGTCTTCAGTCCCACTGTAAGTACTAAATACTTCCATGTTCCAATATGCACCTTGGGAGCAGTATTTGGTGTTATAACCTGCTTGTATTTCGTGCTCTTGGCCAAGCTTTCTATTAATGTAAATATAAAGAATTTTATGAGTGGCATTAAAGTGCCAATTAATTTGGATTTGCTGTGTGTCCAGTTGCCAGTGGAACAGGAGGGAAACATGAAACAGCAGTAGGAAATGAAGGCTGCAGCTGTGCCTGGAAGGTTCTGTGCTGGCATGGCTGCTTTAGTGGGGTCATAGAGGTGTGGGCAGCATGGCACAGGTAGATCAAAGCACACCAGGCTGACTGTCAGTGGAGGCTGATCATCAGTGAATTGGCTGTACAAAGCAGCACACCTCAGGACAGAGGTAATGCATGAGTGACTGATCCAGAGGGTGGCTTTGAAGTGGAAAGTAAAGCAAATCCTAGAACAGGAGCAAGTCAGATGAGAAAGGCTGGATGTGCCTCATGATCCTATTGCTGATGTTTCTTAGAGCTGAGGGATTTCACAGTGAACTGTTTAAAAAAAATAAAACCCATGGTCTGCACTGTTTCCAGAGAAAGCTGCCTGAGCAAGACATTGCCCAAGGGTCTTACATCGCGTTACCGCTGACGCTGCTCCTGCTGCTGGCTGGTTACAACCATGATAAGGTGGGTCAGGTGCTTTTGCTCTTTCCCAAATATTATTGTCCTACCAGTGAATACATTGCACTGTGCTAAGTGAGGCTTTGTTGGGTGTTATCCAGTCACAGTCCCCTTATGTGACATATTTTAAGAAAAGCCACAATGGAGCCGTGTTTTTGGACAATTAACTTCCTTTAAAAAGACTTACTGTGAAAGTGAGTTCCTGTGCCATGGCTGAATTTTGGCTTCTCATTTGATCACTCTGAGAAAAAAAAAAATACAGCATCATTTAAATTCAGATGACCAGACTCAGTGATAATAGGAATAAAAATAATTATTTTATTGGCTTCAGGCACAGTCAGACTGGAAAAAGTCTTGCAAGTTTTCATGTCTGGTCTCTAGCTTTATACCCTCCCTAGTTCAAAAGCTCTCAAGAGGAATACAAATACCTCCTATGTAAATCCCTTTGTTATCAAGCTGTGCTTTTCTAGTCTTTTCTGATACGACTGGATTTCTGTTTTACCAAGAAGAGAAATTAAATTTGTCTGTGCAGTGTGATTTCCTCTCAAACAATCACTTTAGGTTTTGATTACCAGAAGTTCCCAGAAGTTTGGTTTGATTCCTCCCCAAGATTTGCTGCCATATTCTGATGTCTTTGCAGATGTGCCATCTATGCAGTAGATTCTACGTGTCTAAAGAATGATACCATTCAGACCTTACCACTGTAACCACAACTTGCTTCCCCTTTTTTTCCCCAGCTCATTCCCTTACTGCTGCAGCTGACAACTCGACTGCAAGGGGTCCGTGCCCTGGGGCAGACGGGCTCCGACACCGCGGGCTCGGAGGATGCAAAGAGACAAACGAAGAAACAGAAGACGAGACGGACGTGAGCTGAAAGGAGGGATTGTGTGAAGTGCTGCTCTGTCAGACTGCAGCCTGAGGAGGCAAAGCCACTAAAATACATTTTTGTTGGATTTGCAGACTTGACATTTTCGTTTTTGCTACATGAGCACCATTTGTCACATTGGCTCCATTTTGGTTGTAAATTTTCTATGGAGTCTATAGATTTCCTAGTTGTAAAGTGATTAAATGAATGCCTCTGCTGTCAATGAGTGCATCTCTCATACTTGAAGACAATTAATGCCTTTTTTTTTTCTTTTCATTGGAACAGGTCATGCTGTCCTTATTAATGATTTATAAAAACAGTGGTAATAGACTATGTGGTTTCAGTTTCAGTCTCTAGATTCTGTGATGATTTTTCCTTACCTTTTGAAATACTTACTTTACAGAAGCAGCACACAGGGATTCTACTAAATCAGTGTTGCCTGAAACAAAATTTTAGGGGACATAGCTGGACTGATGAATTATGTCATTGGCACTTCCAGTTCAGCAGCTTGACTGAAGAATCTGCCTGATTTCAGTTCCTGTCCAGTGATTATGTTATCTTTGATTAAGTTTTTGCCCAATGAATACAAATTCTCGATGTCAGGTAAGGTTAGTTGTTAATATCAGGTAAGTTCTGATGTTCCTTCTGCAAAAGCAGTGTTTCAGTTTTAGTTTCCAATCCAGTGTGATCTCTTTAGACCTCCAGTATTCCTGAGGTGGCTCCAGCTGGCTGCACTACTCTTTCCAAAGCTGTACCATGTTCTTGGTGTTACCACTCACCTATGATGGTCACATCTCCTGCTCAGGCCATGCACAGCCTTTTCCCCAATTAATGATTGATTTTTTTAACCTTTTTTAACTGTTGGGTTTTTTAATATGAGGAATGTGAGCTTTTTGAAATCTCCAATGTGTACAGTCCTGATAATGCAGTCTGTAACAAGTTACTGTTTCTTACAGGCTCTCTTTTGATTCTTGCTTGAAGTAGGCAGTTGGACATAGACAGTTTAAATGTTAATGGGGCTTTTTATTGACAAATACTGTAAAGGTTAACAGAGCATTTGAAGATGAACATAAATGCCTACAAATATTGCAAAGACATTGGTACTGCCAGTAAGTGGCAATGTTTCTCTTTTACAGTACTTGAAATAGAAGTCCCCTTACATTTAAATGTTTAAGCTACAAACCCTACCATTCTTAGAAATTTGGATGCTGAAGGTTTTACACTGGTTTTGTTGCATTTTGCAAGAGTTTGGACCTAAATGATTATAACTTCATTCAGTGATGATTCTAATTTCTCAAGAGGGAAATTTTGTCAGGACCATGACAGGAATGTAGAATGTTGAAAAAGCATTATGTATAGAGCTTGAGATGAAGCTCTAATAAATTATCATGCTCTACTTAATGACTTTGAATTTCATATGGCTGTGATGAAATACATGGGGAAAAGACAAGGTGTTCTAAGACTTATAACAAACTGTACGTTTTCAGTACATTTTTATTTTAAGCTGGTGAATGTTAAGGAAGTTACTGCTACTTTGAGGAATGTATGAGGAAGAAATGCACATATCCATGTGCCTCAAAGGAGTTCCAGATACTCTGATCTCTGAACTGTGAGACTGACTGATGATTGAACTTAAATATTGGAACTGTTGTTAATAAAAAGAAAAAAAGAAAACATTAATTCTTGCTAATTTAATGTTTGCTTCTAAATCTAGGATTTGCCCAGTGTCTCTTCTCAAAATTGTCTTTTCTTTGCCTTCTGCAGCACACTTAAGACTGACTGAGTCCCATGTTTTGAGGTTTATTCTGTTGTTGAAGTGTTAATTCCTAACAAAAACTACAGCTTGAAGTTCCTCACTCAGCAGAGAAGTTGTGCTCTTTGAGAAAACAGGGAAAACTAAAGCATGAGAGAATTTTCTAAAGCCAAACTAAATGCCAAGGAATCAGTACCTTCAATTATTTATAGAAGCCAATAATCAGATACCCAGGCCCAAGGAGAGAAATGAGTGTGGTCTCTGCAATGCCCAGAGCCAGGAGGATGCAGCAGGACAGACAGACAGACAGACAGGTCTGTGTCCGTGGGCACTGCCCAGAGGTTTTGCACAGACACTGGGGGTGCAGGGGCTGCACGTGGCCCCTCTGCAGAGCTGCCAGCCCACAGCACAGCCCTGGGAGGTGGCTCTGCCCTGCTGCAGCACAGAGCTCCAGGGCATCCAGAGGATCTGCTTTGTACAGCAGCACTTGGTGCAGAAATGGTGGATGGGTCAGGGCTGCCTTCAGTTCCCTTGTGGGTGCAGGGCTCAGCTGTCACTCACTCTGCATAGCTCAGCTCTGAATTTGTGCTCTTAGGATTTCAGTGTGGGCTGGACTGGCCCTGTCCAAATTACTGAAAGGGTCAGTTAAAGCTGCTTGTTGCATCTTTCATCAGTTTATGTTAATGCAGGATGGGACTGACATAATATGTTGACTTACAGGAAATCCTTCAAGACTCAGTGTTTATTATACTTTTTTGCAGGCACAATAGTGAAAAAATTATTAATTCATTTGCTGGGTGAGCTAAATATGGGCAAATGGCTGAATTCTATGGGAAATGAGAGAAAGGCCCTCTGGATAAAAATAGCATTGCATGTTACTTAGTTTTTCTGTCAAAAGTAACAATGAATATTACATCTATTTGGCCAATTCATCAGTGATGCACAAAACTATTGTTTAAGATTGAAATGATCATTAACATTGAGTTTTACAATTTCTTTATAGATGGTTCAGCTTAATTTCTAAATTTCTTTATTAGATGGCTGTCATACTCCAAGAACAAGTGGTTTTGATTAGCATGAGCAACAGTGCTAAAGATACAGCAATTTTTAAAAAAAAAAAGTGCTTTAAAAGCAAGAAAACAAATACTTAAAATAGAGAGCTCAGTGCTTCCCTTCTTACCAAGGGCAGGATTTCAGGAGGAAATCTCTCAAATCTGCTTCTTTATGTGCTGATAAAGTGACCAAGACTCCCCACCTCCTCCCAGGTTACCTTTTACTCAGCAGAATAGGAACCTTGCCAGCTTCTCTACCCCACCAAGGAGAGAAAGAGATGAAATTTAAGTCAGTCAAGGCTGACAGCAAACAGGCCATCCTCTGACCTGGCACTTGAGCACTGTGGTGTTACCCTTATGTGTTTTCCTTTGTACCAGCAAATGTCCATACTGGGAAAATAAACGGCCCAATGCTTCAGCACTGCCCATCTGAGGCAGCAGTTTGATTCCTGCTGCTGTTCTCCATGTGAATTTTGTGCCTCAGATACTGGAAGTGCAATTTTAGAATTAGGAATGCTAGTAAGTCATGAGTACCCCTCTGAGCCCTGTGCTGAGGAAGCATGGACTAAGCATAAGGCTTTTGAAGGTGAGATGGCTTTAGAAATCCTGCCAGAAATCTGAGGAATGACTTGTCCAGGACAGCGGAGGCTGAATGTGGAATTGAACCCTGAGATAATTGGTGTCTAATTTTCCTGCTATTCAGTATTCCTTGCTTTGTACAGCATCTGTATTTCTATTTTTGTCCACTCTGAAAGTAATTTAAATTGGGCTTCTTGCAAAGGTAAATGCAGTAAAATGAGCCATGCAGAAAAGGCCTGAAAAGCAGCAGATTTCCTGAGCAGAGCACAACAGCATTGGCCCACATCACACCCAGTGGTGGGTTCACTTCATGTGTGGTAAGTTATGTTTTCCTTGCAAATAGATTAGGGGCTTTAGAAAATCTCTAAAACTCCAGTAAATCTATTTCTGCTGCATTATTGACTGATACCAGAATTCTTACTTTTTTTCCCTTTTACTTTTAAAAGAACATCAATCAGTTTAATCTGTCCTTCAGTCATTTATTTAAACCTGGATGGGCCCATATGTCCTTGTAGAAATGAAGAACAGCTCAAGGCTGATTAGTATTCCCTGAGCCTTCATGGATTATTATTAGCAACTTTTCTCCCTTGAATGTTTACAGAGCTTTTGTGAGCTTTTTACATCAGTTAGCTTGTCCTTTCAATTTTCTATTATACCTTTTGTAATTGCTTTCTGTCTATGTTTGATATGTTGTTGCTTTACTCCAGTAACTTCCATTATCACTTTTAGCTTTGCTGTTGCTGGGATCAACCTGATTGCATTATTTACTCTGTTTGCTTTAAATATCACTTGTTCCTTGTTCTCCCCCCTCCTCTCACACCATCTTTCTGGGAGTATTTGAGCTTAGCAACACGATGCTGCCTGAACTCTTATTTGTTAGCTTCATAGCCTAAGACCATGATTGCTTGAAGCCACATGATCTGTTACCATAAAGCACTAAACACCCACCAGACCATTATTGAATTTATCATAGCTATGAGCTCAATGCACAGTGGAAGATAAACTTGTTTTTTACTGCCTGTGGAAGTCGGCAGGTTGATTCCTCCTATAATTCTCATTTTTGTCAATACTGGATTAATTAAATCCCCATCACTAAGACTGGTTTCTTCACAGCTCTCTCCTCACAGTGAGTCCAGCTGCTTTTTTTGAGCACAGGGTTGTGGTAAAACACAACAAATTCCCACTCCAAGCTCTCCTGCTTGTTCATGTGCTCCATTGCCTACCAGAGGCTCTGCTCCCTGCAGAAGGAGGGGGTGGGACGCTGCCCAGGCTCTGCTCTTCATTTGAAGGGGCCTGGCTGTGTTGTTTCCTGCTCTACAGACAGGCCTGACCAAGTTCAACCAGCACCTGCCATTCCCAGCCCATCCAAAGCAGCTCTCTCTGTCGCTGGGGGAGTGAAGCCCTTTATTTGCAGAGAGAAAAAAATTACTGTGTTAGAATAAACATGGAAATTGGATGCAAATTTTCCTTTGCATTTAAAATCAGAATTGGAGTTTCCCTTCTGTTCCACACTCCAGCTGTTGTCTGTGGGGAGGTTTGGGGGGATTGTAGAGCACAGGTATGAGCAACTCTGCCATAAGGGAAGGCAAGAGCCACTTTAACCTCTGAGTGCCAGCTCTGTAAGGAGTCTGATTTGCATGTACATCACAGAACTCTAAATAAAAAACTCTAGGTGAAAACAGAAGGAATTTATCCTGCACTCCATTAAACCTGAATATTCAGTAAATTTAACTGCTTAATCTACCACTTAAGAATTCTGAAGAATCAGCTTTGTTTATCGTTTCAGGGAATGGGACATTTCTGGTTTAAAATTAATTAATAGAACATAGGACATTTGTGAGGTGTTACAATGAGAATATATAACATTGTAAGATGAAATTCTCTGTTTCTGTTCCTCGTAACCTGGTACCAACTCTCCTTGCTGTGTCTTAAATATATGGAAGAAATGACTATTTCACAAATGAGGTGTTGCTTTTTCTGCATCCACTGCCACAGGGGCACTGGGTTCTCAAACACCTATTACCAGGCTGCAAGGCAGCATCTCTCCAGGTGACAAACTGTGCTTCAGAAAATGTCTGTTGTGAAGGTCCAGGCTCAGATCTGGACTTGTGTACAAATATATTTTCAGTCTTCAGGTATGTTTCTGTTGCACTTTAGAGATGCAGATTGATCTTCTACTGCAAAAAGTGCAAAATACTGAAAAAGCTCAGCTTTTCAATAAAGAAACAATGGCCCACACAATTACAAGGCTTCCTTGTTACAGTCTTCAGTCATTTAAATAAAGGCAGAAAGGAAGTTGTATAAATATGATAAAACATGGAGGCACACCATATTTGGCTATTTAGCTTTTATTCCTCATTTTGCTGTGCAAGGTTTCCTTTCTCTATCAAAATAATTAGGGAAAAACTCCATCCATAAAGCTCTGCCTTGGGCTTATTGCTAGGTCAATGAGCCTTTCTTTCTGGTACTGAAAGCTATCTGTGATTATTGCATTCATTAATTTTTATATAGGAAATAATACCTCTGCCTGGATCTATACCAACACACAGATTTCTGTTCCAAATCAAACTTCATCTGTACTGTGGATGGGAGGGAAGCACAGAGCTGGTACAGCATCAAATCAAGTTAAAGAATTCAATTTCTTAGAAATAACCAATGGCAGTGTTTACTTCATTATGCAATGACATATTACAATCCTGCAGAACCTTTCCCATCTCCCTTGGTTTGTGTACTTTTTTAAGAAATAGTTTAAGCCCCTGTCTCTTAGGTATCCAAACTCTGGCTCTGGTTCTCGTGGATATGACCCAGATCTGCTTTTAGAATCATTATTCACCTAACAAAACTCACTAAAATCAAATTCCTTGTATCTTACTGATCTCACTTGCTATAATATTTCCTTCAGTCATTAGAATAAATGGCTGACCTCCAGAATGGGTTTCACACATACTTCTGGCCTCAAGAATCCCTCACACCCACTTGCTCCACAGCTTTAAGGTATAAAACAAGCTCAGCTTCCAAACTTGCATCACCTCTTTTCAAAAAAGGTCTTGACAAGAACAAGGAGTTTTAAAATCTGCTTTTCAAGGACATACTAGAAGTTAGGGATGTTCAAGTGCTAAATAGCATGGATACTATCCCAAAATGTAGTTTTATTTTATCCCAAACTGTATTTTTATTTCTCAGCTGAATGTGGAGGCTTTCTGAAAGCCAAGCTGAGGATCACATGCCCCATTCTAGATGCCTGGTTTATTTTATCTAATAAAATGTCCCTGCTTAAAGTCCAAAGGCCCCACCTTCTAAATGGATCAGACACAGAAAAGGTGATGGAGAATTCAGGTGTGCACAGTCTGTGTGATGGCAACCAGGAGCCAGGGAGGTCAAGACCCACATCAGCTCACTGAATACTGCAAAGCCCAGCCCCAAGCAGCTGCTCCCTGCCAGGGGATCCTCTCAGGCTCCTGCTGGACAATGGCTCTGGATGTACCTCCCAGAAGGCAGAGTGGTGCTTCTGGCATCCTGGAAAAAGGTGTCAGAAAGATGTACAGCACTGAAATTCTTTGTTCTGCATCTCCTCCTAAAGCCAGGAGCACGAGCTGTATTGACTGAAGACAGATCAGAGAGATTTGGTCTCTAAGACAATCTGACAACACAGCTCCTGAGCACCTGACAACTTACTCAGCTCCCTTTCTCCTCTCATGACCCCTTTTTAGGCGTATTGGATCACTTTTGTTCTCTATACCACAGGAGATGAAGGGCAACAGAATGTGCTTCTCCATTTTCTTCAGGGTCCTGCAAACCTTGCCTGGGGAGATTTGTTAGTTTCTGGTTCCTTCTAATTTCCTTCTGCTTGAAAGAATAAGACATAATAGACCATCTGCATATTTGTACTTCTCAGATGAGGATTATTTCATTTGCAAGGAGCTTAAAAGAATTCTGAAGAATCAGCTTTGTTTGTCATTTTAGGGAATGGGACAACATTTCTGCTTAAAAATTAATTACTAGAACATAACACACTTGTGAGACTTTGTCTGGATGGAGAAAAATCCCACATTCCCAGGAGAGCTATTAGTCCTTTTGTCATTTGTAAAACTGACTTAAAAATGATAGCATTAGTGATTAAAGACTGAAAGAGAGAGGTCTCAGAATAACCAATGGATTCTCTGGCATATGTTAATATATTCTGTTTGGAAAGGTTACTCCCATTCATATTCCAGATGAAAATACTTGGTGACTTTATAGCATGTAATCACATTTTTTCCCACAGAAGCTGAGTACCCTGGTTAACACTGGGAATAGCAATCTAAAAAAATGGTGATGAATTAAATTAATAAAGAAGTGTTGATTTCAATAAAAATGTTTTAAAATATTAGAAATAAACATACTGATAGAGCACTTTTTTCTTATATATAATTTTTCTTTTGATTATACATTCTATAGTAAATATCATACTATAATGTTAAAAAAGGAACAAGAAGTTTCAATTTAATAAAAAAAAATTCTGTAAATTGCTGATCTAAATTATTTTAATTGATTTTTATGGTTATTTCATTTCATTTGGTAACAGTAAAAAATCTAAAAGAAGCAAGAGAGACATGGATCTGTTGAAAGAGTCCAGAGGAGGCTCCTGGGCTGATGGCAGCACCTCTCCTGTGAGGACAAGCTGAGAGAGCTGGGGGGATTCAGCCTGGAGAGCAGAAGGCTCTGGGCTGACCTTGTAGCATCTCTCCAGTGCCTAAAGGGGCTACAAGAATCCTGGAGAGGACTTTTGGCAAGGACAGGGAGTGACAGCCCACGTGGGAATGACTTGAAACTGACACAGGGTAGATGTGGATTAATTAGGAAGAAATTCTTGACTGTGGTGGTGGTGAGATGTGGCTGCCCCATCCCTGGCAGCGTTCCAGGCCAGGCTGGATGGGGCTCTGAGCAACCTGGGATTGTGGAAGCTGTTCCTGCCCGTGGCAGGATTGGAACTGGCTGATCTGTAAGGTCCCTTCCAAACCAGTCCATCCTCTGATGTGATATTTCAGTGGCTCCAGCCAGAGCACCCAGAATCTTTTGCTGTGGGTCAAGCCTTCTCTTGGAAGCTCACATTTATGCAGGTCAGTGAGAAACACTGCTGGGCATGTGATACACCTGGCATTCCTGATGGGCAGCAGGGTCCTTCACCTGTGTCCTTGCCATTGAGAGAAACAATTTTCTCTCCCTCTAGAAATTTGTTTCCTCATCCTTCACCCTCTTTAGGGGAAATCTAATATTCAGGTAAATTAGTTCTGAGCAGGAAAGAATTTTCCAGATCTCTAAAGTGGTTTGAAGCTTAGATTTTTTTTTCTTCCTTTTCTAGGCTAGGACATAAATGAGACTTTTCTTGGTTTTTCCCTGAAATCTTTTCCACTCCTTTACATTCAGCCTCACCTTTGTCACTTGAAGCACTCATTTGGAGAGTAGGACATCATTCAGATTCCAGTCACTCCTCCCTGCTAGATTGGGTGAAGGGGATCTCAGCACCTCAAGAAGGTGTTTTAAACATAAAGATAGGAGATCTGGGCTGTGAATCAGCTGCTGCAGCATTTAACTCAGCACAGAAAAACCTGAATAAATAAACTGCTTCAAAGCACCTTGTTAAAAAGCTACCAGCCCTGAAGGGAAGTAGTTTTAGGGAGCTCAGGCACGCTGCAGTCAGGTGGCTCTGAGCATCCCTCCTGCTGACAACAATAACATCTTCTGCACCTGCGGGGAACAATAATCCCAGGCGGTGTTTGCAGCTGGGGGTAGGATCAGCAAAACCCAAATCTCTGAACAGCCCAACCAGCTGGGGCCACAAGGATGGCTTAACCAGGGAAAGAAATAAGTAGCCAGGTGGATATATTTGGGCTCAGAGCAGGTAGGTGCCACACAGGCTGTTCCTGAGTGTGTGGGGCTCCTGAGGAATTGTCACAGGGCATGTGCAGTGCAGGGAGATCTGGCTGCCAGCGTCGGCATTGCAAGGACAGCAAACCTTCCCTGCTTCACAAAAGCTTCCCTGAACTTACTTTTAAAATAACCTGTGTGACGTGGCTTTACAGCTTCAAGTGATGCTGGCAGCAGCAGCTTCGCTGGGCTGCTCAGTCCGAGCAGCCCCAGGTGCCCAGGACAGGAGGCTCCCAGGCCTGGCTCGTTCGGGAGCTGAGTGCTGGGCTGGGATAAAAGGCCCAGCACAGGGAGGGGAAGCCCAGATTGGGGTCAGCTGGTGAGAGAAGCCTGAGGGGAAGGGCTGCTGAGGGGCGTGTCTGGGGTCTGCAGCTCCGGAGGGACCCAGCTATGGCCAAAATCCCTGCAGAAACAGGTGCTGACAAGTTCCCCACTTATGGCAGGAGGCTATGCTTAAACCTCTAGAAACATAAAGCTATAAGAAAAGAAAAAAAAAAAAAAAAAACAAAAAAACCCCCAAACCCTTACAGCCAAGATGCTCAGTCTTGTGAGGTGTCAAAAATGACAAAATCATGAGGCGAGATGTTTTCCATCTGTGTCCCCTGAAGAAGGCTTTATCCTGGAAGGCTGCAGTGTAAACCGAGCGAGCAGAGGAGGAGACAGAGCTGCGCACCTTTCTCCTGCACCATGAAGTAAGTTCTCCCTCGAGGAGCTCGGTCGTTTTCGGGGACAGCGTTGTGCCTCAGCGCCCCGCGTGCGGAGCAGCAGCTGCCGTCGGGGCAGGGCTGGGTCCCGGCTGCTGCGAGGGGCGCACTGTGTTCGGTTCTCCGTGCACAGCGAGTTCCAGCCTTGCCTGCCCTGTTCCGGAGCCCGCTGTGTCTGCCCGCAGGCTCCATGGAAAGCGAGGAGGAGCCTGGGGCAAACTGCAGGCCTGGGGAAGCTCGGTCAATGCAGGTGCGCTCCGTGAGGGCTCCGGGCTCGCTGCTCTCCCGCGCTCCTCAGGGGCCGCTTTGCCCGGCGCTGCAGTGGCGGTAAATGAGAGCTACTCTGACTGGGGTCTAACTACTACCAAACTGAAAATGCACTTGCAAGGGAAGTGTTTCAGCTTGTAGACTCCTTTGGAGTTTGAAAAATTACTTTTCTCCCCTGGTATTTTCTTGTTTTAATGTTCTTGTTCCTCTCGAAGCCTTTCTGTTCCTGGGAGGACTGAGGAATAGATTGTTTTCATTATCATTATTTCAGAATGGGGGGCAGGAGTGTATAATGATCCTATTTCACACTTCCCTGAGTTGCCATGTGGTGATGATATACACCCTCCAGCAGGAAGTACTAACAAGTGGCTCTCAGTTTGCATTGAGCCGTACTGCCATGCCCAAAGTCTCTATTTCTGCAGTATGTGTAACCTGGTACTCCCCAGACCTTTGTCAGTGGTGCTGGGCAGTAACATGAGGGATTTTAGCAACATCTTTCAGATGTTCTGCCTTCTACCTCCTCCCTCTTCTTTTGGTCTCAAAGCAGAAGAGCTGTTTTAATAGGCACACCCATAATACATGCCCCAAAACAGAAAACTAGCTCTGCTTGATAGCATAGAGTACTCTTAGTAGGATGTACTTATGGATGGGTCAAAGGCAGCACAAAAGAATTAAAATTCCAAATGAAAGTTACTATTTCATCTTGACCTGCTGTGATCTGAAAGGAAGATCATCTCCTGTCTGTCATGTGTGATCTAGAGCAACTTTTCTCTCTGTTGGTGCTTTGGATAATCCTCAGTGTGCATATGTGCCCTCTCAGGACTGCAATCTGGGGAGATGGGGCCAAGCAGGGTATTTGGGGTTGGATGCTTTCAAGGAAGGAGAGCAAAGCCTTGCTGGTACAATGGGAGCTGAAGTATCAAAACACATCTGATCTCTCCTGAAGCAGGAGGAAGGGGTGTGACAGTGCTGGAGCACAGATTGGTGCTGTGCAGACTCTTGAGGCCTCAGTGTTGATTTGTGCAGAGCAGAAAGATGAAAAGCAGTGGATCAGTGTAATGAGTGACAGTGAAGAGCCAGAGAATGGATTCATTTGGAGGCAAAACAAAAAGCTGCATCACTGAATTCCTGTTTAAAGTCTCTATTGCAGCAGTCCTGTGATGTCTCTGCAGATAGCATTGGACGTGTGATGCACAAACGTGACTTCCTGCTATGTCACACATAAAACACTCTGTGTGTGTCCTGGGCACAGGCACAGGTTTCTCTCTTTCCTTTGGAGTAAGGAGAAAAGACAGAAATAAACCTGAGAGGAGTAATTCCTACTGCTCAGGTAGCTCATCAGATCTGGGTATGATAAACATTAAATGACAGCAATTTCAGTATCAAGTCAATTATCTGTGAGTAGAAAATTAAAATTAGGCACATCCTTTAGTCTGGAAATTCATCCTAATGGAGATGCAATTCTCTTTCTGTTGAAGAGCAGAGTCCCTTGAGTTTAACACCAGAGTGCATCGGCTCAGGAGGAGCCCTGACTTGGCAGCATGGGAAGCCACTGGTTCTCTCCTCCCTGATTCTGCGGGAGAACCTTTAAAGGAGTGAGATACCAAGATCTCATCACTCTGAATGTTGACTGAAAGCTTTGAGCCTTTAGAAGATGATAAATGTGGCTTTAATTGTTTTTCAGAGCTGTTAGAGTTGCTCATACTCATGCACTTTTCAGCAGAGGCAAATAGTGCAATGAGAAATAATGCAGAGTTACTGGAATGCATCCTTTTAAATAATGGAAACAAACAGGAAGAGAGTTTAGAACTGCTACATGGTGGTGTTTTCCTCCTGTGCTAGAAGTGGAGGAAGGAGCTGGCTTGAAAAGAGAGAGGTAGGCTCATTAAGAGTTTAGGATAGGGACACAGATTTTTGAAAAGATCTTTGCTTTTATTTCTGCCCTCCCATATAACCTGAATTGGCAGCTTCACTTCTGTCCTCTGTCTTTCATCAAAAGCATAAACAAAAATGTCTTCAGTTTGTTAAAAGTGAATTAATTGTATGGAAAATTGATGAGAAATCTGGATGTCCAGTCTACTCCCCCACTCATCATGATCTTCATACTCAGCTGGAAATAATGTTTGAACCATTTGAGGATGGGGTGGAACTTCCACCTGCTCTGTGGATCAGGCTTTTCTAGGGCACATTCTCCTCTGGCTCAAGAGTGTGAGAGAACTCCTTCAGAGTTTCATTTTGCTTCTGCAAATAACTGAATAACTGGAAACTAAACACCCAATTTGTTTAGTGGGGGCATGGGCAGAAGATGAAGCTTGAAGTGTGACCTTAATGACTATAATAATTAATGGTTTAATGTAAAGCACTTGGAGGGTGCTTTGTGAATGCCCCCGTGTCACACACTGGGTGTGGACACCCGCACAGAGCCAGTGCTGGAGGGGGTGGCAGCAGGGTGGGCTCTGTCTGGGACACACAGACCAGAGTGACAGCCTGGTTTGCTTCCAGGTGAGGTTTGTAGGGAGAGGTGATGTCTCCTACTGGGTCAACTGGTGAAGCTGGGCAGCAAGCTCCAGGGTGTGTGAGCTTTTCCCTCTCATGAAAGCACAGAATATTCTGGTTTGGGGGAACCCACAGGGACAGAGTCCAGCTCTTATGCCTGCACAGGCGTCCCCAAGCATGTTTTCCTCAGGTTTGTGCCCTCCCTGCAGTGTGGGGCTTCCCACAAGATGCCTGGGATGTGCCTCCTCTGGTGCTGGAGGGTGCCTGCTGCCTCTCTGTACAGTGTGCAATCCTCTTAAAGCATTTGAGGGCCCTTCAGGCCTTGCAGATAGGGCTACTGAGTGAGATTTTCCTTCATCTGTTCCTAAAACTGTGCTTTTGTTGCTAAGAATATTTAAATTGTTTGGGGAATTCCTGTTTTACCCTGACATTTATTCTGCAGCATCCAGAGTGGCCTGCCAGACTGCAGACATTTACCTCATGTATTGCTTTGCCTGGTGAGTGTTGGTGTTTGTGAGTAAACCACATCCTTGCCAGTGGGCTGCCCTGCTTGCTGCAGTTTGTGGTGTTTTTCCTTCCATTCTCTACCAGTGCAGTCCAATCCCAGCCAGGATTTCTGTGCTTGCTCACCAAACCTATTCATTATGGAGAGAAAGCCTGTAACAAAGAGTTTGATATTCCTCCCTGCTGCAGGGAGAAAGTTCCTTCAGTGAGCTGAATCTGGGAAACCTGTGCCTGAAAGGTTTCCTGTGCTGCTGGTTCAAAGGGTGCTTCAACAAGGTCACATCTCCGTGGTGGTGGAGCTGTCTTAGGAGAAAGTGCTGCTTAAAATCAAAGGACTTTATCTATGTAAATCTATTTTACTGTTGCACATTAAGGAAGCAGTTAACCTTAAGCCGTCCTTCTGCTTGGAGAGAGCTGCTGTTAAGCTTTTTCAGCCTGTGGGCTTTTAGAAGTTTTAAGCACATATTAACAAAATGTGTGCTCAAGAGGAATGCAGGTGACCTGCCAGTCATTCCTGGCTGACAGGGACCTGTCACCAGTGGCACTTCCTCTTGGGGAGGGGGGAAGCAGGCATTAACAAAGCCTCTCTCCTCCCTGCAGCAATCCTGCCAGCTGGCAGGGGCTGCTCCAGCGATGGGAGGCTTTGGCAGGCAGCAGGGTGAGCTGTGGTTATTGAAAAATAGGCTGAAGTAGCAGCAGCTGGCAGCTTGAAGGATCTCTGACAGTGTGATGATAACCTGTCTAGTGCTGTCATCATCTGAGCTCAGCAGGGCCGGAAAAAATCCTGATGATCCAGGGAGGGTATGGAAAAGCTGTGAGTTTTTTCTGCTTTATCAAGGAATGGCTGTTTTCTTACAGCATGAAGGATTGTTTTAGCATTTGCAGAAATAAAGCTGGAGCATCCTGACTGGCCTCTAAGGCCAACCTGACCAAGGTTTTACAGTTACATTTTTAGTGAGAAAATAAAAATTAGTTTGAGCATCAAGTTTCTCTCAGAAATCTCATTGTTGCAGCTTCCCCCTTTAAGGGGAAGGAGTGAGTGTTGCCCCTGTCTGTTTATTGAGGGACTTGGGCCATTTATTTCAGCTTGATAAAGTGAGTAGGTGATCTGCAGAGTGACTGGGAAAAGAACAGATGAAATACTGAATGCCAAGGGATGATTTCCTTGTCCAGAAGCAGGCAGTGGTCCTGGATGATAGGAGGACCTGGAGCTCTGAGGATACAGGGTCAGCAGGGAGAGCTTTCCCACCTGACAGGTCAGGTAATCCTGCAGCCACCATAACCCATGGAGGGGCCCAATTGCTGTTTGAACGAGCCCTGAATGCCCAGCAGTGAAGAAGGCAGCGTTTTAGTCTGGGCTGAAGGCTTTTCCTCCTGTCTCTGGCATTGTTTGGCTGGCATTTTAGAGAGCAGCATTACTGACTGTCCAAATGAATTATTCCACACAGCCAGACTGAAGCTAAATAGGCCCCAGTTGTCCCTTCTGGAAAGGGTTTGTGCAGAAATGAGGAGTGCTGTGGTGGTCACTGAGAGATGAGGATGCCAGACAAACTCATTTCAGCATTTAGTCTGGAGAGAAGGCACAAATTTGTATTAAGATCTTGAAAAATGAATGAAGCCTGTCTTTTTCTGGTGAGTGGAAAAGGTGCACCAGAGGGATTTATGTATTCCTGCACAAAGCACTGATATATTTCTGGGGCTAATCCCAAGGCAGGATATTGTCCTAAAAAAAAAAAATTAAAAAGATGTCTATGGCAGAGCTCTTGTAGCTGGAGAAGCTTGACCATCTGCACTAAGTATGGTTTGGAATCAAAAATGTTGGAGTGAAAGACACTCTTGGGAGTCATGGGCACCTCTTAAGGTCTGGAACAAAGCTTTGTATTTCTGCTCAGTCCAATGCTTTGCTCAGACAACCATTATTTCTCATTAGCAGGTACCTGAAATTGCTCTGGAAGCTGTCTTGTACAAATGTAATTGAGTAAAGTATGTTCTGAGTGTTTATACAGTGCCAAGTATTAATTAACATGAAAGATACCAGCAATTGACTGAACCCTCTGCAAGTAATTTTATTAATGTTTAATCCTTATTAATGACATATTATAATTATTTGGGTACATGTTTTCCTAGCACATTTAGCACTCTTCAGGCTCCATCATTTCCTTTACAATAGAAATAAGCTAAACCTCAGGAATAAAGCTGAGCTCCAGTTTTCCAGGCTCTAGCTAAGCCTGCAAGCACTCCACTTAGAAGGAGCTGCTGTAAAGGGATGGCAGCATGGAAACCATCCCCAGGGGACTTTTGAGTGCAGGTATGGATTTGGAGCTGGGGAGGGAGGCCACTGTTTTTCTAATAAACCAAATCCTTTGAAGGTGTGTGCTTGACTCCTTGGAGAAATCTGCCTTGGGTTGTTTTTAGCCAAATTTGGTGTTCCAGTTGATTAAAATTTGCACCATGGAATGAAAGGATTGTTGGCACCTGATGAAAACTGTGATTGTCTCCAGGGCTGCAGTTGTGGTGCAGTAAACAGCTGAGTCTGAGATTCTGTGCCATACAAGGCAGGTTGCCATGGAATGATGTTTTCAAATAGCACAATCCCTTTTCCAGCCCCCCTCTTCTCCCCAGCCCTGAGATGGAGAGATGGAAGGCTTCACTGGGTGTGTTATCAGCAGCCTGGCATTCTCTGAATGGTCCATGATAATAATGTGATGACCTTCAAGTGATAAGAGTTGCAAAGGAAAAAAAAACAAAAAACAAAGGGGCAGAGAAGGTAATTTACACTTGCAAGGACAAAATGTACAAACCATATCAGAGATAAAGAAATGCTCAGGTTTATGATGAGCTGCTTGTATGTGATGTTATCACAAGATGCTGCAGCTACTTTATCTTGCATCTAATATACAGACTAGACATGACAATTTAAAAAAAATTCCCAGTCAAAAGAGCTTGTGGGAATTAATGTTGCTTTGTTCTTTTCTTGAATGAAAATAGTGAGGGCTAAATCAGAGTAGTGAACACTCTGTAGCCTGTTGGCAGCAGGTGCTTTCCTTCTGATGTTGAGTTTTTTTTTTTTTTTTTTTTTTTTTTTTTTTTTTTTTTTTTTTTTTTTTTTTTTGTCCTCCTTGGTTGTTGATGCAGGAGCAGCAACTTCCAAAAGGTTACTGGCAATAGATGCCTTTGAAAGTGTGCAGCTCTACAAATGCCTGTTGATCACTGCAATATGTGTTCAGAGTTAGACACTGGGAGAATAATGTTTTGGTTCTAGAATAATGGCTTGTTAATCTAAGGAGAGGAAAAAAGGAATGAGCAATGAGTTTGGTTCCTGAAGCAACGTTTCATTAACTGGGGGGAAAACCTAACCCTGCAAAGCTGCAAAGTTTGCCAGAGCAAGCAAATAATTACTTTGCTTTCTACCAAATATATTTTGATTTTTCAATTACAGGAAACACAGAAATGTTTCTTCTAGGAATTGTTTTTTTTCCCCATTACTCTATTAGTTGAAAATATTTACTAATGGCTAAATATAATGAACATTACTTTTGACTATCTTAATTTTCTTTAAATGGAGTTTGCTGAAGGCACTTCTAATTCATCCCAATTACTGTATCACACAGTTCCTGTAAAATTCATAATTAGACATGATGCTTTTTTGAGTGCAGAGCAAGAAGCTTGCTTTGCTAATAAGGTGTGATTTCCCCAGTCACCTTTTTAGTGACAAATATTTATTACCATGAATGCTGTAGAGCCTGCAGCAGCAGGGCTCAAGGAGCTGACTCTGTCGTGCAGGGGGCTCCTGGCAAAACACTGATGGGAGGAACTCCTTGGCTCACACACAAAGTGTTGGCCTGTCAGTGAAGAATATTAAAGGCATCAAGCAATGGACAGTAATCTAAATTAAATCAGCCTAACAACCTAAAATACTTAGAATAATAAATGTCTCTAGCCACAAGAGGCTCATCTTGCTTAATTCAGAAATATTAGGCAGTTTGTGTAACTGTACTTGGAACACATTACAAAGAGTGCATATGGAAATGAGGATACCACCCTTGCTAATCTGCTGAATTACAGAGTTAGAAGTGGACATCTATACCTAATATCTGCTTTATTTTTTTAATAAAAACTGTAGCTCTTTGCAGTCTTCAGCTGGAAATTATATTGACCACAAAAGGGAGTAAGGCACCTAAGTCTGTCAGTAAAGCAGAAGACATGCTCTTATGAGATGTGAGGAGTATAACACACCCTTTCCTTGCTGTGCAACCATAAATCCCCTGCCTGCTGCTGCCTGTGGGGTGGTGTAAAAGGGAACTGAACAAAATGTGTTCAGTGTCTCTGGATGTGGGGTTATGTGGAAAGAGAGCTTTGCTGATGGCTCTTAATTCTGCTTGGTTACCCTTTTAGTTGCTTGCCATGATGGGGAGGCTGTTGCACCTGGGTGGTTTTCTAGAGCTAGTAGGCTAATTTGGCAAAAAACTCCAAAACGTTGGTAAGTACATGGTGATGACAAAGTTGTTTCTGTGCACAAGTTCGATACAGAAAGGATGTTCTTCCAATTAAATAAACTGACCAGGTTGGCTCAGTCTTCAGATCCACCAACTCTTTCTTTGTTCTAAAAGCTAGAAAAATAACACCTGTAAAATAAGCATTAATATCCTCTTTTCTCATCTTTGTCATTTAGATGTCAAACTCTTCTCTTAGCATATAAATAGTCCCTATGGATTGAATTCTAGTTTTTATGGGGGACTCTAAAAGGTATGGATTAACTATTCACTGTTCCCAGTTAAATCTGTTCTGAGAATTAAAAGAAGTCATTAGTAACTGTTCAGTGTGAAAAGCCAGGGAGAGATAAGATCTTCCTCATTAATTGATCATTGTAGTGTCAGTCTCAACACATGGGGTTATCAAGTAGAAAAAGGTGTAAGGTTTCTTTTTAGGGTCCTCACTGGTAGAATTAAGAATAAAAAACCCTTCTGGCTGGTCCCAAGGCACATGGTGTTCACTGGACAACAACACAGGTGGATCTTAGCCCATTCTGTCACCACTGTGGCTGGCAGGCTTAGTTCTGCATCCTGAAATTCCTGATCTCACTGGATTTGTGTGGAACTGGAGTGAAGGAGAAGAACAGTTTGGATATTTCAGTGGGAAAAAATAGTTAAGATTCTTAGATCACAGCTTTTCTATTAATTTTCTTTTGTCTAGCCATTTGGTTTTCCCTCTGTTTGGCAGCACAGATCAGTCAGAGACCTGCACTGAAACCTGGCTGCTCCCCCAAATCCTGAGCCACAGCAGGCTCAGCCCTCCCCTTTTGGGAGGGGGGATTCAATACTGGCCTTGTGTGCTGAAGAGCAGGGCTGGAGCTCTGGCAACAGCTGTGTTCTAGAAATTCACATGCAAGTTTCCTTGCATAGCAGAGGATGCATAAAGCCCAGGCTGCCCTGGAAGCAGCAGGGAGGCTTCAGGTGGGCTCAGGGGTTCTCTCAGTGCCACTCACGAGTGCAGGGTGGGACCTGTTGTTGCTGTGTGGGGCAGGAGTCACCCTCAGTAGGTCAGGAATCACCCCTACCAACAAACCTGAGTGTTTTACTGAGGAAGAAGAGTCCCAAACCACTGCATGAACAGGGACTATTAACTGGAGGCATACCAAATAATCAGATTGCTTCCTAAATAGCAGGCACTTATTGACTGCCAGCAATGCTCAGATCCTTCATAAATCATAAACTGATCAATTTAAAATACTTCTATTGTGTTAATCTGTCTCAAACAGGGGTTACCCTGGCAGAAGTTTATGCAGTGGTTTAGAATGGGAGCTGTGAATGCAGAAGAGGACTGTTAAGAAAAGTAATTAACATTACTGAAAATAGAGTTTGTTCCTGTGAGGTGAGAGTGCTGATTGAACACATGAGCTCCACTCTAGGTTTTGTTGTGTGATAGATTCTTTTTTTTTTAATAACACTGTGATTGAAAATTGTGATGAAAAAGAGAGAATCAGTGGAGTAGAGATTATTTTGAAGTATTTTATTTATAGTAGCTTAGGAAGGATGCAGAGTGGGTTCTATGTGAAATAGCTGTTTTGCTGTACACTTGCAAAGTTATGGAGGATAAAACCTCCAAACTGATGTTGAAATTAAGTAATATGTTTGATGTTAGTCATTTCCAAAACATCACATTTCAAATTTGGAATAACAGATTACCTTTAACATCTGAACTTTATTATTAAATTTGCTTTTCTTTTTTTCCCATCTGTCAATAAAATTTTCTTTACATTAAATAAAGACATTTTAAAGGAAAATGTATTTCTAGGTCTTAGGTCTCTTTAGGAGCCCTGAAAAGTATGGATGTGCCTTGTCCTCAGTGTGCCCACAGATGCAGTAAATTGCAGTGAGATGTTTATGTTCCTTCATGAATCCTGCAGCTGTGTTAACAGCAACAGACACCTGTGAGTGTGCACTGGGGTTGGGTCTGCCTTGATTTTAAGAAGGGTGAAGTAACCCTCTGCTGTTAGTAAAAGCTGGGGTTTTTTTTTGTTCTGTCAATGAACCAAAATAATCAATTTGCTTGTCCAGCTTTGCTGTGAAGTGCTATGCCATTTTTGAGCATTTGCATTCTTGACTGTAAAGGCATTTTAATTCTCTTTTATTTTAGCATCCTCCCATCTACCAAGGTTTTTCCTCACTGCTTTTTATGTACAATAGTTGAATTATATGGACAAGATAAGGATGCTGCTCATTGAAAAGTGTGACAGGCTGGCATTAACCTGTCCAGAACTGTGTCTGATGGAGCAGATACTGTTTACATGAATTATATATTTAGTCTCTAAAAGCTTTTCAACACTAAACCAAAGCCCTTCACTTTTTCTAACAATAATGTAGCATGAGCTCAAAATCCTTGTACTTTTTCAGCAAACCATGGTCAATAGGAAGGCACCAGGACAGCATCACCCAAGGATTTCTGCCCTTTGGAGGGATGGAACAAGCTTGGAACAACCCTTCTTGTTCCTTGAGCTCTGGTTTCAGGGCTGGTTCCTCTCCCCTGCCTCTCTGGGCAGGAACTGGTGTCCCTGGGGTTCCAGTTCTGGGCTGGCAGTGGAACAGCTGGCCACTGTCTCTGTGCTTTTGGAGCTGAGGAAACCCAGCTGCTGAAGGACAGTGGCCAGGCAGGGAGTGGCCAGCTGGTCCTGGGTGAGCCTGGACACAGTGTGGGGACCAGCCAGAGACCCAGCTGGGAGTGAGCACCCTCTGAGGGCACGTGGGGCTGAGACACAGGCACAGGACATGGTGTGAAAAGGAGATCTAAAAGGCTTTTTTAGGTGTTGGCTCAGGGCTCACCTGTGCTCTTTATTATGTTTGTATTGAGCAATCCTTAGCAGAGTCCTGCTGGTGAATACGAGCTTGTCACTGCATCCTTGGAGCCTTTGGAAAGGTATTTGTTTTCAGATCTGCCATAGTGTTGTTGCTGTTTCTCCTGCAGACCTACATCTCTTCTGGAGTTAAGGATTTTCCTTGCCAGAGCCTGCTGGCAGGCCAGGGCTCTGCTGCCAGCGTGTTCCTCCTGAGGATGCAGGGCTCTCTGGTTTGTGATAAACTCATTGTCTTAATTTTACCTTCCCCAAATCAGAGGTCCTTTTCCTGCTCTTAGATCCCATCAATGGATGGGATTCCTGGAACCTCTGATGGGTGGCTGAGGTTTTGTCCAGGATGGAGTTTTCAGTGTGGAAGCTGAATGGGATTGTAGACATAACAGCCCAAGAGTGTGAAACTCCCACCAGGAGCTGGGAGATGCAGAGCTGGAGGAGAGGAGAGGATGGTGGGGAGTGAATCACAGAACGAATGTGTGTCCCTTACTCAGGGCTGAGAATGAATAACTGGAACAGAGGTGGCAAATCCAAAATGGAGCTGTCATAACTTTGCTGTCTCCTGCACATCACCAAGGGTGGGATTCCCCTTGTTGCAGACAGCAGGGGAGGAGAGAAATAGACCGGGCTCTTGTTTTGAATCAAATTTCCAGGAAGCCAGTTGCTGCTTGGAGAATTAATTTGGCCTGGTGAATGTCATATTAGCACATTCAGAGCACAAAATGCCCTTTCTGAAGATTTCTATTGATTTTTATGACAAATGAAATATTGCAGAGGATGAACACAAATGTTATTCCTCTTCAGCAGAGAGATTAAAAAGTTCTATATAATTCTAGTGAGACAACTGCCGCTCAGGGACTGGTTGAGTCTTTTAAATGTGGAGGGGCCTGATGGTAAATCTCATACATGAAATTTTCAGAATGAAGATATTTCTGTTTGAGCAATCCTAGCACAGGTGAATCATACAAAATGCACACCAAAGAATTCTTCTTTTCCAGGATTTTTCTGATTGAGGCACAGCTGACACTCAGTGATTTCAATGTGCCTAATTCAAGCACCAAATTTTGTGCCTTTTGTGTCTTTAATGTTGATTAAGAGTTCTGCCCTGCATAATTTCATGAAGCCCTTCTGAGAACAGTTTATCACAGGTGTTCTGGTCTGAGGGGATCAGGTTTTATAACCTGTATTATTACACGTGCACACTATGCTCACACCATTCTACTTGGGCTTTTGTCCCTCCTCCTCACACCAAGCCTTTTTTTGTGCAGTCCCTGAGGATTTGGGGTCTGATTTCAGCTGCTGAAACTGCCTGGCTGAAACTTGTTGCTGTTGCAGGGACACCTAACCCAGCAGAACCCAGCTGTTCTTGTTGCCCTTCCTCCTAAGGAAATTGAGCTGCTCTGAGCTCCTGCATTTCAGCCTCTCAGGGCCCGAGTCTGGCAGCAGCTCCAGAGATGGGGCAGGTGTCAGAGCCTCGGGGGTCTGGGCAGGAGGAAGACTTGGGAGGGAATGTGCAAGACCCATCTGAATGTGACTGGGTTTGAAGTGTGACACAGCTGGAGAATTTGAGAAGGATCTGGGTTGGAAGGTGATGTTCAGAGAGCATCTGGTTCCAAACCCCTGCTGTGGGCAGGGACACCTCAGGTTTTGTGAAGGTTTCACTTAATTGGAAATACTGAGCATCTAAATCACAGCCACTGGGGCAGACTCTACAGTGTCAAACTTTAGTGACTGTGCAGGACTGGGTTCATCTTTGCCTACAATAAATTTATGAAAATATATATGAGACGTCTGCATCTGTCTTGCTGCCACCTCCTGGCCCTCTGGAGATTGACACATAAATGCCCAGAAAAGATGGCAAGATCATATTGAGCAGGAGCATATTGCTGTAATCTGCTGGGATGGTTTCCCAGGAAAACTTGATTGTTTTACATAATCCTGTCAAAATGCCTCCTAAAGTAAAGTAGGACTGTAGTTAGAGTGATTTTTCCATGTCAGTCTCCCTATTTAAGCTGCCCTTGCCTCTTTATATAGCTCTAGATCTAACATCTCCCCCATCTGTTTTTTGACTCTGAGATGTTGTTTACACTTACACAACTGCATTTGAATTTTGATGTCAGATCTCACTGGCAAGTGCTTATGTGTATAAAATTACTCTAGCCCTTCAAGAGGTGAATTGTAAGATATCACAGATACTGCCAGGATAAATGCACCTGCAGTGAAGTTTTCCAGCCTCCAGACTGATAAATGATGCCTCCTTCTCAGTTTTTGATGCTATGAGAAATCTTGAGGTTATATTAAATTGCACTGCTTTTTTAAAAAAAATTAATTACACTTCAAAGGCTGTATGTGTCTCTTGCCATAAGATGTTTAGAATAAATAATGCTTAGCCCTCTAGTGCTGCCTCATGGCTCTCCTGGATGGAGATTAAAGAACTTGAAACCTGAATAGTCCCCTTGCACCACTCCTTGCTGCCCATCCTCGAGTGTAAAACCCCAGACTTGTTCTGAGTGCAGTCTGGATTGAGTCAAGGGATGTCAGATTCTCAGGATTCCTGTGGCACCCTGCAGCTGGCTGAGAGGAGCAGGGTATACAGCTGTGCTGTCTGTGCAGGGTCACCTCCTAAGGTGTTCAGCCATCCAATGACATAATTCAATGGCTCTTAAATACATCAAGCAATTAACTTTTTTTTTCTCATTTATCTGTGGTTTTTTGGTGGTTGTTGTGTGGGTTTTTTTGTTGTTGTTGTTTGGTGGAAAACCAGTTTAATACTGTGGGGTTGTTCTCTAAATTAAAGAACCTGTGAGATCTTTGTGTGATGTTTGGGTTACCCAATAAATGTACTCATAGCAGTTAATATGCTTTGCTTCTCTACCTGCAGCCATGTAGGACAGAGGTGGTTGTACAGGGATCTCCTTGAGAGCAGCATAAACTGATTAATAAATTTAATTTGTCTGCAGAATTTGTGATTTATGGTTGTGTTGTTAGGGAAAGCTCAAGAAGTGTGATTCTGTGTTTGATTGACTTTGACAGGTATGGCTGTATGCTGTAAGGGAGGTAGAAACTCTACTTGCAGGAAATATGGATGTGTAAATAATGGGGAATTCATGTTGGGAAGCATTCTTGGATGACCAGGAAAACTCCTTCTACTATTTAAATTGCAATTTTGAAGTTATGTTTTTTAGCTTTTGGTTGAAGCGCTGTAAACCAAACAAGGTGGCAGCTGATTTGGAGGACAACACTGTGAATTATGTTTCTGGTGGCAAAATGCAATTTCCTTGCAAGAGTGAGACAGTTAAAAATGAATGAAGACTGCTAAAAGTACTGGCTTTGCACTCTCCCTTTGTCCATAAATAACCAGAAATAGTATTGTGATTTGTATTGGTGAGACATCAATTCAACAGACCAGCATTTTGGAATCTGAGTGTTTAGAGGTAGATGGTATAGATCATATTCAAACAGCTGTGTGGCTTTTTTGGTTTTCTTTTTAAGATTAAATTTTGATTGTTTTAAATATACTGTTTTAAATCTCCAGCTTAAATATTGGAAGTAAGTGAAAAATGTTGTTGTGTTTGCTTTTAAAATTCCTTGTCCTTTTAAAATCCCAACAGTGGTGTTCTGTAAATTCATCCCAATGTGGGCTTTATTACAAATCCTCTGCATTACAGCAAAGTTGGTCAGTAGCTACCCTGGAAGATTTCTTTGCTGTTCTCTTATACAGGACAAGGCTTTAGGAATGTCTGATCTAGCTCTTCTTAGAAAGCAATACCTTTAAGCAGGGAGGAGATATTGTTATTTTTTCCAATATTATGCCCCTGCAGGTAAATAAGCCAGACCCTTCTTTTAAAAAACAAAACCCACAATAACCCCATAACATCACACTCTCCAAGACCCCACTGAATCATGGGGAATTCTAATGAAAGGTATGAACAGAAAAGCCCCTAATTGTATGGATGAGATTAACTGGTAATTAAAAAGCTAACAAATCTCAGTTAAGAAGTGGATTAATTAGATAGAACACCAGGAAATCTAATTTGCTCAGCCATTTATTTTGTATTATTTATTTTTATTCCAAGAAGGTTTTATTGCGGCTTCTATGAAACTCATAGGAGCTCAGTCAGATTTAACTCTACTCCCATGCAATGAACCACATCTCTTAAATTTTATGTGTGGTATAATGTATTTTATTTATAAATAAAAGTACACTTAGGATGCAGAGAGAGTATCAAGGCCATTTGATTGGCAGTTTTGGTGCAGAAGGAGACAGAGTTTCAGGTCTCGTCCCTGAAATACAGCTGGTGACCTAAAGTAGTGCATTTTCCCAGTTCCCTCCCATTTGTAAAAAGTGTATTTCTCTGCTCATGGCACTTGAACTGTCCCTTTACCACTGGGTGCTTAATCCTTCACAGAAGGTGGGCAGGCAGCAGGGGCACCTCCCTGCCTGGCTGAACCTGCCTTGAGAGCCAACTGCTGTCCTAAGCACTCCTCTTAACAGACACCTTGAGACCATCCAGTGCCCAAAATTAAAATTGCATGGACTGAAAGAGCCCCAGTGGAGACTCTGCTGGTTCCAGATTTGTGTGGGATTGGATGGAGCTGTGCAGCAGAGGAGCTTTGCAGTGTGGGTGCACAGGTGGAGTTTTACTGTGTGTCCCTGTGTGACTGGGAGGGGTTTCAGTGCCCTGTGTCACCAGGCTGCTCTGCCACTGATTCAGCTTTATCTTATTTTATAAAAGTACACAAAGACTGAGCACTTCCAGGCCTCTTGAATGGCTGCAGGTTTTTTCCAGGCTGCTGCTTAAGAAGAACTTGGTCACTTCCCACCTGCCCAGAACAGGACCCACAGCGCCTGCCAGAGCCCCCAGTGCTGCTCCATCTTTCATCTGTGCACTGGAAGTTAAAAGCAGGGCCTCAAGCAGATCTATGTGTGCACTTAGGACTGGGGGATTGTTGATTTTTGTTTGTTTGTTTGTTGGTGGTTTTTTTTTTTTTTTTTTTCACCCTGGAGAAAAGTTTTGTTAATTTTTTTGGGGAGNTTGTGGTTTTTTTTTTTTTTTTTTTTCCCCTGCAGAAGAAATTTGCTGAATTTTTTGAGGAGACAGATCTCTTAAATTTGGGTTGCATCCTTTTCAGGCATAATCCAGTATTCCAAAAGTGGCAGGAAACTTTTCAGGAATGTTGGTTGTTAAACCTTTGAAATGGGTACTTTGCAATTAGGCTGTTCTTAAACTTCTGGTCCTCAAAAATCCTTCAGAGGTTGATCTGAAAAGGGAATTTACATTTGTCTTCCTTCAAAAAGCCTTAGCATTCTACTTTTTGCATGAGTCAAATGAACTTCTAATATTTATTTTGGTTCTGTTACCAACCCAATATATACATTATTCATGCAGATCTGCATCTCCAGATAATTATAAGGAACATCTTGAGTAACATCAGAGGTTTTTATGCTGGTGTAGGGAAGTGACTCATGCAGCAAGAAAAGCTCCTCATGTTTCAGCCTGTGGAGAATGATATCTGGAAAGGGCTTGCATGACCAAAGAAGAAACTGTTGTGAGTGAACTTTGTTGAAAAAGGAAATTTCTGTGCTTCCAGAAAAATCTGCTTTTGAAACTCTCAGTTTTTGCTGTTGAAACTACAGATAAGGTCTGAATGTGCTTAGGTACAGCAGATAGAATCAAGCTGATAAATGTAAATTAAAGGTTAAAAAAACCTGTTAAAATAGTTAAGGGAAGATGTGGCAGGGAAAATAGAAGCAAAAAGGGAGAGTTCTTGAGTGGTAGGTGGTAAAAGCAATGATTTTTGTTTCTAGGAAAGGAACAGTTGTAAGGAGAATTTTTGAAATGTGTGTAACTTTTAATAAGGATGCATAAAACCTAAAAGCTCTTGGGAAATATCAGTTCTATAAGGAGAATTTAATTAAAGTCCATCTACGTGGCTTTGTTGGAAAAACCCCTAGGCAAGCCAAGAGCTTTCTCCTGAGATTGTAAGTTTGGCTATAATTGCATTAATTTAACTTCCCTAACCTGTTTAAAGATACTTAATTTAGAAACCCACAGTGTTTTGATCCTGAAGTATATGGATTAGGAATGGGCAAACTGACAAATCTTGACATGATTTGCTTGGTCTAGAGTTTTGTGGGACGTGTTCCAGGACATGACCATTGATGTTTATTCAGTGATCACAAAGTGACTTAAAAGCTTAATATTGTTTGGGTGTGACAGGTGAGTTGTGCTAAATAAAGCCTGATTTGTGTTACCTGCAGTGCAGTCTGAGACATGGGCTGTGAGAGATGTTGAATGAAATGTATATCCTGGGGAAAAAAAGAAATCCAGTTGGGACTCTTGGAAGGGGAATATCCTGGACAATCAAAAGAAGGTGGTACCCTGGGCAATATTGAGCAGGAATTTTGGGGAACAAGAGGCAAATATCTCTGTTGCAGGTAGTCCTGGAGACTTTTAAATGGGAGTTGAAAAATTCTAGGGTTTGGAGAAAGATCATAAAAAAATGCTTTGGAGGTGAAAAACATGAATTCAATCCACTGAGTGTATGAAAAGGAAGATTGAAAGGTTGCTTGATTAAAAGGCATTCATGGGGATAAAATACTGGGTGTTAAAAAGCTCTGGAAATTGGTGCAGAGATACAGAATGTTTGTAACTGAGTGTGAAAAGGGAGCTGAAACCAGAGTCAAGTAAATTCACATTAGATGGAAAGGAAAACACATTTGTATCCATGAGGGAGGCATCACAGAAGAAAAAAAAACAGGGTACTACTGTATTTTTTTTTGACTTATATTGCTAAAACAGGACTAAATAACTTTTCTGGGAGAGATTTTAATAAAACATGAGTTCTGCTAATAGTAACAAAAATCAGTTGGCAGCTCTTTTTTTAATGGAATGAGAGCTGACCCACACCAGCTTCAGGTATGCAAGTGATGGCCACGTGCTCTCCAGGTCAGCAGTGCTTGCTGAGTGAATAAAACTGTCTTTACCATTCTCAGAATATTCTGGTCTTTATCTGCAGTAGCAAATGGCAATCAGGTATTGATCTAATAAAAATATTTACCCAGGGTTAGCCGAGTCTGTTGATGCAGAATGTCTGCAGTACCTGCCAGTCTGCTCTGTTGTACTTGTCCAGTTTGGATCTGACTTTTCCTCTTTCAGCAGCTCAGATCCTCTGCAGCATTCAGAGATTAATTTTCATGCCCTCTCAGCCTCTGACCAGGTGTTACCTTGCTCCTCTTGATTGAAATCCTGTCTGGGTTGACCTTAATGCATCTCTCACCCTCTGTGGAGTTACCTGCTGTTTCTACATTTGAAGCTGTGTAGCTTTGCTGGTCAATATTTCTATTCCTGTCTGCAGACTTTTAATTGCACCTTTGATCCCTCAGCCTCCCCTGCTGGGTGCCTGGGCTCTGTAGCTCAGACCTTCACTGTTTTGCCCTTTTGCTCTTCCAGCTCATCAGTTTGCTGCAGTTCAGTGGCCTCTGGGGATGGCTTTGCTGAGCATCTGCAGCAGAGTCCTGTCTTGTGATGTGCAGGCATCTCCCTCCTGCCAGCAACAAAGTGCTTGGGTTAGAAGGTATTTTATAATGATGTTGGTTTTTTTCCTCCTCCTAATAACCCTCTGATCTACCTGCTAGCATTTCTGTCCTGCTGCTCCCAGTCTGTAAATGCTGTGTGAGTCAATTCTTCTGTGCATGGTCACTGTGACAAAGGCTCCTATCCCCACCCAACCCTTCAGGAGCTGCTGGTACCTGCACACAGACACATCCCAGCTGCACCTTTGTGCCACCAAGGCCACTGAGATTACTTTGCCCTTCACCAGCTGAGTGCATGTTTTAATGCATCCTCTTCTGTAAACTTTAGGCACTAAACTTCTGCTGCACCCAGAACTCCTGATTCTTCAGATTCATTTGGCTGCAGCCTTGTCCCACCTGCCTGTGGGTGTGAATGTGCTGTGTGGGGCCTCAGCAGCATGAGCTGAGTCAGTCTCCTGAAGCCTCTGTTCAAAACCTGATGTGTTTTACACAGTAGTTATGGATTGCTCTGTCTAATTCCCTTGTATGGGTGTATTAAAGCAGATTTCCTGAACAGGGAAAAATGGGCTAAACTGGAAACTGAAGCTTCTTCCCAGCTCTGACTGGTTTGCTACTGGAATTAACAAGTTCTTATGCTCATTCTGATTTCAATTTGTTCTAGTAATGGCATAGATTGGATGGAAAGTCAACTGATAATTAACAAGTTTACTGATCACTGCAGCACATTAATTATTTGTAATTGTAGTACTGCTGCTGCCATGTGCATTTTGGTCAAAAACCACATGGAAAGAAGGTTCTCTATGTCACCAGGTAGTTTGGATGACTTTGTTTTTGGGGTTTATTTGGATGCTGTCTGTGGTGCTTTGGCAGCACTTTCAACACTGGCAGTCAGCCTGAATCCAGGAGCTCTGAATGAAGAACTTGGCTTAATGTCTTCAGGAAACATACTTGAGCCCCAGGGATTGTTTTGTTATGCAGTTGAAATCTAGGTGACTTTCTGATAGCTTGCCATTATTTCAAATAATTTTTAGTTTCAAAGACTGTAACTGATTTGGAACTCCTGAACTCCTGCCAAACTCTGGCAGAACCTTGCTGGGAAGGAACAGTCTCTGTCCTGGTTCTGGGCAGAGCTTGATGTAAACAAAAGTGGCTTTATTGTCATAAGGAACATCACCACTAAAGTTTCTGCACAATGAATAGCCCCCAAGAGGGAGAACCAGATTCTTCTTCTACCTACATATTTAAGTCTGTACACTAAAAGAAATGCAAAAATTTCATTCTGAATTGAGGATGCTTATTCCTGCATGTCTTCCTACAAGAAGTTATCTGTGCATTTGTGTCCAATATTTAATGTTAGGATTTTACAGAAATAGGCGTTATAAATATTTTCAAGTAATCTCATTTTATTGCTATTGTAGGTAGGGTAAAATCTGTGAAGGGTATGTGGGAGAACATGAGCAAAAGCCTTTGCCAGGCTGCTGAGCTGATTTTCTGTTAGTTTGCTTCCTTTCATTTGGTATGGAAGTGGTGTAGAGTGGAAAAGAATCAGGTCCATTTATGGAAACCAAATACATTCTTCATGTTGGCCTGTGAGACAAAGGAATAATTTTCTTCAAGCAGAGAGAAAGCTCAAAAGTTCTATCAAGTCCCACACTAAGAATTTAGAGCATTTTTGTTCATTTATCGTACTTTTGCCTGAGAGCTGATTTTGGCTTCATGTGCTTGTAATTGAAATTTGATGTTGTTCATATTATAATATTATTGGTATGCAAAATGGCACACACTGACTGTTTGATTTGTAAATGGCTGCTTTAAAATGGATGATCTTGAATATTAATGAAGCAGGTTTTCAAACAAATTGCCATTTTCTTCTCCTTCTCCTGTCCCTTTTTTTGATGTAGGTGCAAAGGGTTTGACAGTATGGAAATTATGAAAATAAGCAAATTCATTTCATCAAGTGCATCATTAATTATTCATTAACTATTTGAAAAGCAACATCTCAGCTCTGTGTGTGTATATCTATAGTGCCATTCACCATCTACTCTATATAATGTTCTCTGTCTTGGTTCCAGTAGGTGTTCATTACTAATTTTTATCATAACTTAGTTAAAAGACAGGGGTTCCCTTCATCAGATGCTCTTGAACTGATCAGACCCTTGCTGCTGCTGTTCTAACTACATGGGCATTCTGAGTGATGAGTGATGTGCAGTGCATTCCTTTTATCAAAGCAGGATACAACACAGCTTTACTGCTGAATTAAAGTTGTCTTCATACCTAAACTAGACATTCAGTTCATCTTGTGCACCCTGTTCTGTAGAGCAGATTTGTCTCATTCCACATTGATTTATATTCACAGAATTCTGTATTCCAGCCCTGAAGAAGAGATTAGAAATTGCATTGCAATGAACTTCTTCAAAAACGCCAAGTTCTGTCATGTGATGAAGTAAAAGAAAAGTATCAAGTAGAACTTGGTTAAAAGCAAATTATGAAAGAGTTGTGAAGGTTATCCTGTCATTACCAATAACAAGGTGTAAAAATGAAAAAAAAAAAATCAGCACAGCAAATGGCTTTCAACTCCTGGATGGATTTCAGGTAGCCTGTCCTAGGCAGACAGGCAGTGTTGCTGTGACTGTAAAGCCAGGGGTGAGATCCATTGCTAGGATGTCATTCAGAGAACCTTGGTGAACTGCTTGGCTTTCCTTGGGGCACTAGAGGTATTATGTACTTACAAGTGTATACGAGACTTATGGAAGTGGGTTTTATGACTCTTGTTGGACTTTCAACATTATTATTTTGACCTCATCTCCCAGAATATAAAGCTTCTTACCTGTGGGTTCTGAGTGTCATGCAATTAGATGCAATTGAAAATCAATAGTGTCTGAATAAGTGAAGCTGAAAAATTATTAGCAAACATCCAGTCAGTTAGGCAGTGGAATCATACTCTGTGCTAAGCAGGAGGAGAGGAGGCCATTTCCAGCACAAGTTGTGTAGCTTTCAAAGAGAACAGATGCCCAAAGACAAAGTTGATAATAAAATCAGAAGCATCCCAATCTATGTAATTTATTCACTTTACTAAGCTCTTGATCCAATTTGCCATATGCTATGGGATATAAATTTTGAGTATATGTTCTTTTTTCTCTTATGAGCTTATCATTACACAAAAATATGAAAAACTCCATCAGGAGAATGTTAAAGATCTGGTGAGAACAAGGACATTCCAGAGGTTCCTCCTCTGGTTATCTCATGGGCCATTGAGCCTGAGTTTGGCAGCTTGGGTTGGTGGTGTGCTGTATGCACTGGGAGTGGTTAATAATTTGTCAATAAACTGCAGTCTCCAGACCCTGACAGCAGCAAAGGGAAAAGGAGGCTGGCATTTGAAATGACAATTTGCTTTTCCTGGTGAAAGCTCTCTGGGGAAGTCAGAGACACAGGGTGAAATATTCCATATTTTTCCCTGGGCTTGGCTTCTCTCAGGGCTCATCTGTGCGCAAGGTGTGCAGTGGTTCTGTGGTGGGGAGGTGGCAGAGCTGATGCACCCACTGAGCTCCAGAGTCAAGTCTGTGGCCATAAATAAACATTCTTGACATGGGAAGTCCAGGATCACAGAAGAAGCAGAAGATTCAGGTGTTACCCTGTTCTGTCATCTGAGTTGAGCCTGCACTTGCTAGGCCTGTGCAGATCTGTGCTCTATGCAGATGTGCCCTGCCTCCCTGCCAGGGACATTTCTCATCTGCAAATAAACATTTCTAGATTGTAATTCTCCAAATGTTAACTGCAGACAGCAGAGTTGCTTTGTGTTTCATGTCCTGAAGGGACCTGCCTGTCATGGGTTTTTGGAATATGGGAAAATCATGTAGGAATGGCAGGGAGCTGGAAGCTAATGGTGAAACGTGTTTATTCTCAAAGAATAGCTGAACACTCAAAGTCAGACAATCTAGAGATGTGTTCAGAATGCATAATTCAGCAAACACTAAGGAATAAGACTTGAAATATGAAGAAACAAAGCCTGCAGTTAAGTTAAATATCCAATTAAGCTATCTGCTTGGCTGCAAAACATCATCCTGACAGACAATTTGTTCTGGGCAAGTCAAACATTTCAACTATGAATTTATACAGGGCAATTAAAGAAACTAATCTGTATTTGATGTGAGGAAGTGGTAAATTGGAAAGCTTCAGGATTAATATGGAAGTTGAGACTGTGTGGACTTCCCTGCAGTGTGCCACAGTGTGGGGAAGGGAGCAGTGATTTTCTGGATGACCCTGCAGTACCATTCTCCTCTGCAGAACGTCTCTAGCATGACAGTGCTGCTGATTTCTGATTAACACTGCAGCTGCTGAGTGCCAACTCAGTTTTAATAGCCAGGCACAAAAGCAGCATGCACGAGGTTACAGATAAAATGTGGAATAGACTTGGAAGTTGTTTTGCTAAAATGAACACATGAAGTCTCTTCTTGCCTGGAAGATTTGCTTTGTCACTGGCTCCAGGGAAGGGGTTCTCTCCCTAATTGCTTCTGGCTCTCAGGTGCTCATCTCAGCTGGTGGCTGGACCCTGGCTGGCACTGCTGAAATCGCCAGCAGCATCTTCCCCTTGCACCAGGGCCAGCGTGGGGCAGTTTGGATTTTGCCATCCCAAGGCTGATTATCTGTGGCTGGCCCAGGGCTGGGCTTTTCTGCCCAGACAAGAAGAGGAGAGGGAAGGATTGTGCTGAGGGAGGCATGCCAGAGCTAACTTTGAACCTCCAGCTGCTTGTAGAGGAAGCAGGAGCAAGGAACAATTGGAGGAATGAGAAATGACAGTATCTGTTTCTGTAGGACTCATTTCAAAAACTTGGAACTTATCAAATGTTCAGCCTGAATGCATGTGTTACTACTGTCTCATTTGCATGCTAAGTGTTACAGAATGCTCCCAACTTTCTCTTGAAAAAATGTCTGTTATTAATTTTTATGAGATGACTGTTTATATGAGGATTCTGATATAGAGCTGAGAGCCTATTGGTGCTTTTAATTATTTTAAGTATTTTTTTTTCTGCCTCATTTGTCTCCTCTTTAGCTTAAGAAACTGCTCTTGATTCCTCAACTTCTAGTGAATAAAAATGTTGCACTTATGGAAAATTCAGGGCATGGCCTCCCTGTCTAAGCTGTAAAATACCTGCTACAGTATTATTCCTGCTACATAAATAACTGGGCTTCCTCTCTCTTCCCCACCGCCCCTGTTTTTGGCTCCATGGGCTTTACTTTAACCAGCCTAATGATCTGTTTCATTCCTTATCCCTGCAATTCCAGAAACTCTGAGAACCTCAAAAAGGCTGTGATATTTCTAGAGCTAATATTGTCTCACTGTTCACTTGTGTTCCTGGAAGCAAACCTTCTACCCCTGACTCTCTCTCCCCCAAGTATATCCTGATCCTAAAAATGGATTTTAGCCATTTGAGGTGTGGAGAACTGCATTTGTGCTGATAACTTGTCAATATGGCAAGTTTTAGTTTAATACAAGCTGGAATTGCTGTGCTCTATGAAGGTCTTGAAAAGCAGAATTTATAATGGAAAGTGGCAACTGACCAATAGGCAGTGAGGTTATTGAGGTATTGCTATAATAAATTGTTTTGACTTTATGAAACGGTGACATAAAGAAAGCCCATTTGGTTTTAGAGCATAATTATCCCATTATTCTACTCTCTAAATTTTGTTTTACTGCTTTCTCCTAAAATAAATTTTATTACAACCATAAGCATATTAAGCCATAAAGCAGTCTGTCCCACGGGCAAGTGTTTGCAGTTATGGTGTGTGCTTTGTGTGTGTAAGACAAGCCATATATTATGTGACATGTGCAGGGACCATAAACTCCACCAGTGACTGAAAAGCTTAATGGACCACAATCACAGCTCAAAAGTTTGTAGAGGTTTCCCCATTAAGCCATTGCTGAACAAGCATGTTCAGTACAAAAAGCACAGCTGTAAGACCTATTTCCTTAAAGTTTGGGAAAGGAAACACATAACTGCGGGGTCGTTTGTTTGGTTGGTTTTTTCCTGTTTAGTTTACTGAATTAATATTGGTTCTGTGAAGTTGCATCCACAGTTCCTTGAAGCTGCATGTTTGATGTTTTACTTTGGAATAGCAGTGAACTGAAGACCTGAACTCCTTTGGAACTACTCATGGAAATCAAGTTGCTGGTGCCTTATCCTTCCTGCAGCGCCCCAGGCTGGGGTCCCTAAGCTGCTGTTTCCACTGTCTCGTGCTCAACTGGAGCTGTTCTGTGGCCTTGGGCTCAGAGAGGCCAAACTGCTAAATCAAAGCTGCTGCCCAGCACCCTGCCAGGCAGGCTGTCACTGGGTGAACTGCTGATGTAAGGATGTATATCTATATTCTGTTCTGTTGTAACATCAAAATGGCACATTGGTTGAGGGAATATTTTCCTGTATGCCTTACAGCAGAAATATTACCCCTTTTGGAGAAAATTTATAGGTAGTGTAACTTGTTTAGTCAAATATGAACCTTCATCTAGTTTCCTGGTTTTTAGTTGTGTTTTCCTTTAATAGCTATATTTGAACAGCTGAAGGTGCCATCAAGGGTTGGGTCCCTGTGGTGACTGGAGATGTGCCATCAGCAAACACTGCTTGTCACTCCTCTCTGTTTATTAATTTCTGACTCATTGAAATAATCTCTCTGTGGGTAAGGATTATTTTGAGACAATGAAGATGGGCAATAATTTGCTTGGAAGACACCCTAGTTATGTTCATCCAAGCAGGGAATGCCTGGTAAAGAATAATAAGGCTGTGCTGTAACAAGATGCTGAAGTTCATGATTAGCTTGGCCATGCAAGAGCTCCCAGGTGAGCTTCCAGCCCAGTTCTGCCCTGCACAGGCTCTGTCTCAAGGACCAGTTTGCCACCAGGCTCTGAGTCCTGTGCTCTTCATTTGGCTTCCTGCACAGGATGATATCAATTACTGCTTTCCCCACAAAGCTCTGTCTCGGGAAGATACTAGTGTTAAAAGTTATTTTGCAGCAGGCACCTTCTCGTTGTCAGTCTGCCTAATTTTCTTTATAGAAGGATGAGGGTGACATCAATCTCTGGCTCCTCCAGGGCTCCAGACCCCCAGCCCTCCTCCCTTAGATCTCATTTTCCATGCTGTAGGCTGCATCTCTACACGTGGATGCTCCATCATAAGCACCCCTCCCCTGTGCTTCCTGCCCTAAATTGTCCTGTGTCTGCAATGACTCCTCTGGATCAGGGTGAGTGAAATACCTCATACCTAGAGTGCTACCAGTGTGTGACCATTTATATGGATCAGATAAAATGGTGATGCAGATAGAAAAAAAGAAAGGGATGCCAGCTGTCTCCTGGGTGTGATGGAACACACTTCAGAGCTCTTCCCCCCCTCTCTGATCTCCAAAGGTATCAATTAAGAGACAAATCACAGGCACCTCCTGGACTGCACCATCCACAGAAATAACTTATGCTCATGAAAAATATTTATTCACTGCTCTGGTGATTATGAATTCATGTGGTGATGGATTCTGTGCATCTGAGTAGGAGTAGAAGTACACTGATATTCAGTGTATATTTAAAGCCACTATTAATAACAAGCAGTAAAGTCTTTGTAACTCACAAAAAAAAAAAAAAGGGAGATGACTGAGGAATCCCCTTCCTTCTGTATTTCATATAAATAGATCCTACCTAAAGCTTGTTTGCTTAAGTTAATTCCTGTGAGGTGGGAGAGAACTACCAGGTTATATGTGGACCACTTCACAAGGCAATACATTATTCATGGGGAGGTATTGACTTGTGTACTGCACTGCCTGTGTTCTGCCTGAAATCTGGAAATCCATCATTTATCAGTGTGACATTTTCTAAATCTTACCAAGCACTCTAATCACTGGTTCCAGCTCTCATTGGGGCTTAGCTGCTCCTTGGACCTTGCCAGCATTCCTGACTTTCTTTGTCAAGAAGATTGTGTTTGAAAGGGGTAATCTGTAGTAGGTGTCCTTTAATGATTAATGTAATGGAAAAAAATAATGGAAGGTTCTAGGGAATATGTTCCACATTTTTCAATTAGAGAACTGGTAACATTTTACTTAATTATCAGAGAGTTAGTCGATCAGGTGTTATCCCTTTCAAAGATGTTAGGTGTCCCTGCCCTCCACTCCCTGCTTGCAGGGGTTAATCTGGGGAAGTTGGTCTTTCCTGGGAATTACAGTGAATGCACCACTGACAAGGTTTGCACAGATTTGGTGGGGGTGAAAGCTGTGAATTCCCAGCTTGGAACTGCTGTGTGCAGTTCATGCAGGTGATGCAGCCTGCTCACCTGAGGGTGACTTTGGGAAGCTGGAACATGGGGGAGAGAGGGAATGTCACCATGCTGAAACCCCACCCCTGCAAGTGGTGTTGGCTTCCTCTGCAGTAACCCTGGGTACTGGGAATGAGTGTGAGCTGGAATGCTTCCAGCAAAGATCCTTCACAACCTGTCTGGATCGTGCCCTGTCTGGAAAGAAGCATTTTGTGTAGAGATCTCAAAATTATTTGGATCCAGATGGCGTTTGGGGTAGGAAGGTACAGCTACCCTCCATCCAGATTATCTCCCCATCTTAAAGAGTTTCACCCACCATTTGTTAGGGCATGTTGACATCTCTTACTACTGCAGGAATTAATGTAAGAAATTATTTTGATGATTTTAAAGTTGGTTTTTTTTTTTAATACATGCATTTGCACACATGAAAAAGGTTTCCTGCTAGGGCTGTCCTTTTCTCTTATGTCTCATGTTTTATCTTGAAATAGAAACATTTGTCTGATACACACTTGGAAGTGAAACACTGCTTGCCTTTTTTCCCCTCCATGTTGTTGCTTAAGGGGAAAAGTATGTCAGGATGATCTATTGTGGGCAGTTAAGTAAATCCAGCACCAATTTGTATTCTGCACTTTTATCAGTAGAACATTTCTCATGGCCTTCTCAGGGCAATTTAAAAATATGCAAACTATTGTCAGGTTCCACGGAGAAGAACAAAAGGATTACTGAATAATTCAAATTGAAGCTGTAGTGGTGGGTCTGTCTCCAGCTCTGTCATTTTTCTTCATGCTGTGTATAAATGACTGACTGTCTGCCTCAGTCCTAGTCTTAGATGTTGACCTTCCTGTAGTGACAAAGAGATTCCTTACTCCTCTGACAGTAACCTGTTCAATGTGATCACTTCTGTGCCATGCAGTATTAATGGAGCCACAATGAATAATAAATGCTTTTCAAGACAGCCTGCTTGTTTCAATTAGATCATTGGATTTCCCAGGAGTGGCTCCCATTTATTGTCAGGTGTGATGTAGATGCTCATGCTGCCAAGCACAGCCTGCTGTTGTAAGAAGGAAAGCTAAATGGCTCTGCCTGAGCTTCAGAGGATACTGTGTGACAGATAATAAAGACTTCATGGATTGATGCTTGCCATGCAGATGGACATTTCGGTAGTGTGAGGTAGAGCAGGGAGTTTGGACCAAATATATGTGGGATCTCCAGCTAAACAGGATTAACTTTGTGCAGGGTAGCTTGACCTGAACTTCTGGTACGTGTTGAAGATGAATAAGCACAGGGTAGGGTTTCTTTGACATTTCAGCACTGCAATGATCATTTCAGTAGATAGGGCTGATCTGAGATTTGAAATGACCAGGAACCAGAAGCATTCATAACATTTTGTTAGCTATAAAAAAGGACTTTCTCAAAGTTGTTACATAGATGCCAAAAACTTCCTCCTTTATTTGACATATTTGAAGGAAGGGAGGAAGGAGAAACGTTTTGAGGTTAAAATAAAAAATTTAAATTAGCACATAGAATCCAGTTAATATAGAGGGCTGGAGATGCATTAATGGTGCTAAAGCTGTGAGGAGGGGTTGTGGTTTCACTGCAGGAGCACATCCCACGAGGTATTTTCTCCAGGGCTTTGCAGAGATTTGGTGTTTCTGGGCAGCTCCTTGATGCGACCGCTGCTGCCTGCTGGTGGGGGTCAGCAGGGCTGCAGGTGCAGGTGAGAAGTTGCACATAACTAAGCAACTACAGTTTAGCTGAAATGGTGGGGGAAGGACTGTCAAATGTTATCCAGCACTTCAGACTCCAAACTGATGCTGCTGGAAGTATGGCTGCCTTTTCTGTGCACAGAAAGGAATCCCTTGTAATGTTTGCATCTATAGTCATGGGGCAGAAGGGTCAAAAATCTGTGCATCTCTTACCTTGCTTTAATTTTGTTTTGACTTAGATTTAATTATTTATGTATTGCTATTAAACTATAAGAGAAAATTTTCTGTCTAGTTTAAGTAGCTGAATGAGCTATAGCCATTTATGACTTTTTTTTTTAAGCTGATTATAAAATCTGACAAACCTATTAAGTAGAAGTTTAAAATGAAGTCCCTTTGCTGACAGTTAAAGTAGTGTATTGTTAACAAAACCTCCTGCAGGATTCCTGTAGGCATTTCTCACAGGGTAATAAGCAACCCTGATTCTCCTCCTGTGCAGCAGAACAAAAGCCCTGCTTTTATAGCTTCGTGCGGGGTTTTATGCTTGGTAATAACATGAATTTGTTTCCATTGATGAATTATGTTAGAAGAAAAATCCAGTTTTCTGGTATATCTTGCCTAAATACCTTGGCTGGCTGACTGCCCTGCAGGCTGCCTTGTAGGGCAAGAGAGTCTGCAAATAGACTAATCACAGTATTTTAGTGAATCTAAAATTATTTCTTTTATTTTTTCCCCCTCTCAGAAGTTTGTTGCAAAGGCAGCATATTTCTTGTGGCTCTGTGTGGGGTTTGTTCAGCCTTTTCATGCTTCATCCAGGGAATTGCTTATTTTTATAGAAAGGAGAAAGTGGTGGTGCTGAAGCAGAGGGAAATGACACAGGCTGGTGGCCGAGTTCCTCTCTTTATCTCTACCCCTCCTGAGGCACAATTAAATGGACACCACGTGTCCCAGCTAAGGGCAGTGTTACCTGTCTGACTGGCACATAAAGTGGGGTGTGTCTGTGCTTCCTTCTGGGCCCAGCACAGCCTGTGCCTGTCTGGACACTGGTGCTAAATGAGAAGCATTTCCCTGCACGGGGTCCATGCTCCTTGGCAGTTGCTGTCCAAGCACCTCAGTGTATCCCTGGCCCACAGCTCCTCCAGAACGTGCCCTGTGGCTGGGAAAGGGGTAAAGAGCAGGCAGAGCTGCTCTCTGCACTCCATCTCCTCAGGGGCCTCTGCCTAAACTTTCTGAAATGCCTCCCCCCTCCTGGAGCCTCACTGGAAGTCTCTGGGGGAGCAGAGGCAGTGGTGGAGGAGATGGTGTGTGAGGAGCTCACACTGACACAGCTGGGCTGGAGGGACAGCCCTGGCTTTGCCCTTTGCTCCCAGGGCAGAGCAGCCTCTGCTCGAGGAGAAGGAATGACCTGGTTCATTTTGCCCCTTCCCCAGGGCTGGCAGCCAAACAATGTGTTTGGGGAGTTTCTGTACACTCCTTGAATTTCTGTGAGCCTGAACAATGTGAGTGCACTGAGCTGTGCTTTGCACTGCTGGACAGATCTGTCCTCTGTCCCATCAGGTCCCAGCTGCTGCTCCTGCTTGATAATTTAATTGCTTAATGTCCCCCTCCATGTCCAGCTCTTGAGCTTGAAGACATGAGTGAGTGTTTTAACTGAATATGAATGTTTTAAGATGAGTATGTTTGAATGTGTTTTAACTGAATACATTACATTTGTGAGTGTAGCTGGATTGTGAAAGCACAGATTTCCCATGGAAGGAAAAGCTGCTGGATCCTGCTCCCTCCGCTGTTGTCCATTGGAGGTGACTGATCCAGTGAGAGGTTTGGTTTTAGTGCTTGGCAGGACAGGATCAGATCCAGCACCACACCTTTGATAATGTGCTGTCATTGTGTGGCTGGATGCACACCTGTGATGACATCCTGTGTTCTCCTAGCTCCAGATCTGCCAGCCACCAAGGCACAACAAATCCAACAGCCGTGGCAACATCCTGGCCACAGCCATGGCATCCCCTGGGGCTGCTCTTTAGGAGAGATCAAAGCATGAGTGACTTCAATCATCCTTAATCTGTGACCTGTGTATGTTTTAGTGGCACAGCTCCTGGCTGAGCACAAAAGTAATTCTGAAAGATCCAAGGATCCACAGGGATAAGAAAAACCAGACTTGGCATGTGATTTCCATTTCAGTGATATCAGGGCTGAAGTGATTGACATAAGCTTATTGCTCTCAGAAAGGTGTCCTTAATTAAATTTATGCTGGAAATTTTACAGGAGAAAAAAATTTAAAATATGAGCATAAAATAGTTTGAATTTTGTTTTATCTTCTTATCTCTTTTTCCTCTTTCAATGTGTTTTCTTATGACTATTCTTTTCTTTCTGAAATTTCTCCCAAATTCACTTTCGCCTATTAAGCTTGTAAACATTTACTCAAAGGGGTGGTGCAGCTTTACTGGGAGGAAGGGAAGTGCCCAGGGTTGTTTGCAAGGTTGTTTTTGAAAGAGCCAGTTTTGTGTTTCTGTAATAAAAACAAACCCAACCAAACAAAAAATAAAATCCAAAATGGAGTGGCTTTAATGATGTTGCACATAGTAATTTGGCAGGGAAATAATTTTGAGGAAATATCTACTCCCAGAGTGCCAGTGAGCCAAAAAAACAGGTAATGAAGAAAGAAGATTAAAAATGAACATTGTTGGGAATATTCTTCAGCTCCAGCATGACAAAAACCCCAGTGATGAAATATAGATATACAAGCAGGTGAAGGCAGTTCATAGCATCTTTAGGTATACATCAGGCAGTCTTTCTGTCATAAATTTTACAGCACCTTTTGCCACTCTGGATATTTAACTTGCAGATGAATTGGTTTTGCTTGCATCAAATGCATCATATGTGGATAATATTTATGCAAATCACAAGCTGGTTTATTTTATGGTTAAATATTTGAAATAATGTCTTTGTATGGGTTTGATTTTCTGCCTTTGACTTGACACCATTCTTCTGGGGGAGAGGGTATTGGATGCATTTTGATAAACAATGCTGAAATGACAGATTTAGGCTTTAAATGAAATTGTGTTCCATAAACTGTGAAACAAAGAGTCATAACTTACCCTTAGCTACATACATTTCAGGGAAAATTATCTTTCATGCTTTGATCTACACTGTATCATTTTCCTGAGTGGCCTCATGTGCTGTATCAATCAAATCCACTGAAGATGGGTGAGAATCTCATTTAAAATCAGAGAATACAAATCATAGATTCATCTGCCTGGTGGAAGGGAAAATGTTCCATGAATCCCAGTTTCTCCAATTACAACTGAATTATTTTTGTAAAACTCCAGAGAAGAACCTCCTGCAGTCTTGGTTCTCATGTATTTATCTGTTTGCTTTGGCTGCTTATGAGAGCCCTGGTCTGGGGCTGTCTTAGAGCCCTCAGCTCTTTTTTTGGACACCTCCCACTCCTGCTTGTCCCTCCCATGAACCCCTGAGCCTGGGAAAAGCAGGGTGGCATTGCTCCAGTGTGCAGTAGGGTGGGTATTTTAGGCAACCTTTGCCCCAGGATGGCTGTTGGTGCCCCAGGTGCACGGGGAGTTCCCACCTGGAGGCTGCCAGATCCTTTTATTGTCACTCACACCCTGCTCAGGGGCTGCAGCCACAGATGCCCTGGGCAGGGGATGAGGCAGACCCAGGAGGGATGCTCTGCTCACCAAACCTGCCTGCCTGCTGGGGAGCACTTCCAGGTGCTGCTGGCAGGGAGCTCACCCCAGGCTCTGCAGCTGTGCTGGAGGACTGTCCTCAAGGGCTGGGCACTGGATTCCCCAAGTCGATCATCTCAGGCTGCCACTCCCCAAATTGTAAAGCGTCTGCCACAGCCTATGCAGAGAGGAAATAAACAGGAAGGGAATTGGGTTCTGAGAACAGTTTTTAGAGCTGGAGTGAGAGTGATGGGTTTCAGATGGGGAATCTTCATGCAGGGCAATGCTTCTCTCTAGTACAGGTCTTTTCTAGTCATCACTTATTGTCTCTTACTTGATATTTGTAGCTCTGTCAGTGTGTTGCCAGGGTAGTAAGGCTTCTGATGTGATAAATTTCATGCTGGAACTTCAGTCCCAGGATAAATGAGATCACAGACTTGAGAGGAAAATACTTTTTTTGAAAGCCAAAGAAAGTGCTAATGAGAAGTTGGAGGGGAGTTAACTCCTGCAGGCAAACTCTGGGAGGCAGGAGCCCTTGCAAAGCTTGTGTCCACAAACCTTTCCCCCTTCTATTTCTTCATCTGAAAAAAAGATTTTAAATGGTAGTTGAGAAAAGAACTTCTTTGGAAGAGCTGTACTAATTACATTAGAAATAAAAAATAAAAAAAAGCTATACCTCATTCCTCTTGCCCCAGGGCACTGGTTTTCCAATTCAACCTCCAACAGGACTGCAGGGTGCTGGGCAGGAAAAGGTGGTGACTGTGCTCTGACAAGTGCTTGTGTGTGGCTGTAAACTGATAATGATGAGAATACACCTCATGTCTGCTTTCTAACAGGGTTTAGATATCCATGTTCCTGCTGCCTACTTCATCAACAAGACAATGTGCAAAGGTAATTTAGCTCACTGAACCTCTGTGTACAGCTGCTCTGCCTGCAATTACCTGCTGAGATATCTCACAGGACTTACAGGTGTGTAGCTCTAGATTCTAAAACCTTTAATCTGTGTCTCATGGAGTCCCTTCCAGCATTCTCCACCCTCCACTTCACCTTGTCTCCAATTTCCCAGCCATTCCTGATGTTGCAAGAGGGAAGGCTTGAGGAAAAAGAAGTGGAGAAATGTGATTATGAAGCTTATATGTACTTTTCACCTTTCTGCGTTCTCATTTTATAATTTTTATCAAATTCACTGCAGTTTTATGTAGAAGGTGATGCATGACACCAAGTTGGTCACACAGTGCTGGAGCCTGGAATTTTGTAGGCAAGAGACTGGACTGTAGGAAAGCTGCCACGCTTTTCCTGCTTCCTTCAGTCCCACTGCTCTCTTGCCCAAGCTTGCTCATGCCAAGCTGCCAAGGACAGGAATGGTGTCCTCAGTCTGTTTTTAGTGATACTCCAGTCCCTCATTTCCTTGCTTTAGACACCTGAGGAGATGGAATGGGTCAGTCTGGTCCAGGCTGCTTTGATTGTGCCTGCACAGGAGGATACAGACAGTCTGAAATGCACTGCAGCAGACACTCATCTTTCATTCCTGAACTTCCCCTTAGGAAGTGAACGTTTTTATTTCTCTCAGATTTGTAGTAGCTTTTCCTGCCCATGTCTCTGTTTTGATGTCTTACTGGGCTCCTGCTCTGTCTCCTGCAGAGCCTGGGAGCTGGTAAGGCAAAGACAAGCCAACAAAAGGATCTTTTGGGTTCCCTTCCCTGTAAGCTGTGCTGCCTGTTTTCTGCTCAGGTTTACTTCATATTACTTATACAAGTAATAGTATTTATTATTAATATCTCTGCAGGTGAATCAGGCCCTAAAACTGCTGTGAGGCAGCTATTTTGAAGTGTGGTTTGTGTTGCTTAGGATACCCTCTCTGCTTGGCTTCCCTCTGTTCTTTTAACCTGCCTGGCAGGGGGAAGGTCTGTGGTTTCAGGAAGACTGACTGAGTGACAGATGCCCTGCAGGATAAACTGGACACTGGAAGAGTGTGGTCCCCCTTTGATCTTGCTCCCCATCTGTGAGGAAGCCGATTGAAGGAGAACATACTAGGCTGCCCTTTGACATTTTTCATTAATGAATTAATTAATTTTTCTAGGAGAAGGTTTGGAGAGGTTTTCACATTCTCCACTCATCTCTTGTCCTTGATTCTGGGCTTTGAGGAAGAAGGTCGTTCTATTCCTTCTGTTCTGTCATGTTTCAAACTGGCATTTTCTTTTCTTCTTTAGTGGACATGGGCAGTAAGGGTTGCTCATTAGCAGTGGCTCTGATAATGGCATTAAACATGTTTGTTAGCAATCTGAAACCTCCAAGAATGTGTCCTTTTCCCCTGTTGCCAGCATGGGAACACCAGCAGGAACACTGCCAGCCTTTAGCCTCATCTTTTTGTCCTGGGAGCTCTTGAGGCAGGTGCAAGCTCTGTGCTGGGGACTGTGCAATGCTCGTGACAAGGAGACCCTTCACTCTGGGACCTCATGATGTTTTCCAATATTTGTAATAAATCCCACAATTTTCAGTCTTTATGGAGATGATGAATTAGCCATGGTTACCACAGAAAAGCTGTAGCAGCCACTGTGGGGCCAATCCCACTGGGAGCCTGCTGTGGGTACATGTGGATGCAGAAGTCCTTTCCTCTGGTTTGTGCAGGTCCCACAAAATGTGCACACAGCCTAGAGCAGCTGCCTGCATTTTGCCAGGAGAACATGGGTTTTCAGAACTGAGCTAGAAATCCCATTTAAAATATACTAGGAGGGGAACATCTGTGAAAAATCACAAGAACAACTTAAACATCTGCCCCTCTACAGGGAAATTGCCCATTTTCTCATTTTATTACAGATAAATCTGTGAGTGCTGCACTGTTTACATATGCAAATGCAGATTTGAAATGGAAGAAGTGACTGATTAATTTTGCTCAAGCTCTTAACATGTGCATTGTTTTTAATGTTAATTGAACATTTTGTTCACAGGGACACTGATTTTTGCCACGGCTCAGGCTGTACCTTTAGGTAGTTTTGTATCTAATCTAAACCTGTATCCTATTCTGCTTCTGGTGTTAAACAAGTTATTCTTAATTCAGGTGAAGAGCACGTTCTCTCTGTTGCGATACTGTGAGACAGGGGGGAAGAAAAGAGATTGTAGGGAGGAGTTCTCAGTCTTGGCACCTGTTTGTCGGGATTTTTTCAGTGGTTACTAATTTAAATACTGTGACTGTTGAAATCCTGGTGATCTTTGAAAATACTTTCTAGCTCTCACTTGTGCTTAGCTGGGAAAACCTAGACAGCTCTCCCATCATCTGGTGAATTCCAGCCTTGGCTGAACACACAAAGTCATTGTAATTCTGCAACATTTTAAAAGCCATTATCCTCAGACTTTAAAGGAAATCAACACTAAAGCTTCCAGCCCTAGACCTTTTCCATTAGTTGTAAGTGAACCTGTAACTGGTGCTTGATAATTTTATTTGTCTCTTCAGCTGGGTAATGACAAACAAAAATAGGGCTCAAAGTTTCATTTAACCTTTCTTTTTTCATTTGTTAGCAGTCTATAACTAAACTCCTTTCCTGCATTTCCCAAGGTGATTTGAAAGTGGGTCACCACAGAGCAAATGTGTGATTAACTGATGGAAATACTATGTTGCTGCAGTTCTCTCCTTTTTAGCAGCAGTACATTTTTACAGGGTTTGGTTGTTTGTTCAGTCTGGGAGGAGACAGAGATTGCTGTGAGCAGATGACAGGGTGTCACACTTGGTTTTGTAAGTGAAATACAACGTATTGTTAAAATTATGTCTTTAACCTTTGTCTGTCTCTGCTTGTAACCATAAATTTCAATTATCTTACGAGCACTGCTCTTTGTTCAGCTTATTCTGCCAGATGTAGAGTTGTGCAAAAATACTCCTCTTTCAGGCAAGACAGCCAGAACTGTCTTTTTCTTGCAAACAAAACAATTCTTTCCATTTCCCAGTATTGTGCTTTCTTAATTAGAGAAGAGACATTGCTGAAGGTCAAAGCCTGTGACACTCAATTTCACTCAGGTTGGGTGTTACCCAAAGGATTCACTGGCTTCAGCTGTCACAAAAATGCTTTGGCAGTGGGGACACAGCTCTCACTTTGTGTGCATGAGAGAAAAAAAGATATATCTCATTTCCCTGAGACACTGTGATTGCTGCCTGTGCTTTGAAATCCTCCCTTCAAGTGATGAATTTTTGAAGGTTGTGGGGTTATTTATTGTTGTTGTTTTAAAACTGAGTGATTTTTAACTTACTGTTTTGTCTGTTCTCTAGCAAGACCAGCCATTAGTGGTGATCAAATATATATATATTTGATCAAATATTATATATTTATAACAAATATATATACACACATGCAGTTTGTGTTGCTGTATTTGGATTGTTTTCATGGAAGTTAAACCTGTCCCACCAAACTTGGGTTTGAGGGAGAAGATAAACATCTCTCTGCTTCTGCATCCTGTTGTGGTGCAAATGTAAGGTGTGTGCAGACCTTGGAAATGGGAACCTGTAACATATTGGAACTTCTCTGAAAGTGGGAGAAGCTTTGTCTTCACCCTCAGTGTTCATCCAGGAGAAGGAGGGAGCTGCAGCCAGGGCAGGTGAGCACAGAGTGGGTGAGAGCTTGAGCTGTGCTGATCCTTACAGGCTGAACCAAGGGCAGCTCTGTCTCTGGCTGACATAAATGTGCACTGGACCATTTTTGTCTCATTAGGGGAAACCTGTTATGTTCTTGAACAACTCCATAGTACTAATTTCAATATTATAGTTAGGAATGTTTGTTGTAGTTGCATGATGTAATTTTATATATTTATTAGATCTTTGTTCTATCTGGCTAAATCTGTGCCATCTATCCACCCAGAAAAAAAAAAATACAAAAAGTGCACCTTTTATTTGAAATTTTTCCAGGAATTGATATTGTTGGGGTTCAACCCCAAATGACAAATACCATGCAGCCACTCTTGTCCTTCCTGTCACCCTACTAGGGAGGAGAATTGGATGGGGAAGAAGTAAAACTCACAGGTGGAGATAAGAATAGTTTAATAATTAAAACAAAGTAAACTCCAAGAAGAGTTTAATAACTGTGCAGGGAGTGCTCCAGTGGTGCTGTGTGTACCTGGCCCACCTTTGCCAGTTGGAAGGATCACAGGAGGGGGATCCTTGGCCTGAAGAGTCAGACCAGGAAACTTTTTTTTATTGCCAATGTGAGAAGCAATCCAGTGCTTTTTGCTTGGGAGCAAGGAGGGTAACACCACAAATCTGTTCCTGCAGGAAGCAGAGTGCCCTTTATGCTGTGGGTTGGTGCAGAGGCCCTCAGCTGACCAGGTGATCCCTTGGTGGGGATGCTGGGCTGTATTTGTGTGTCAGGAGGAGGGTCCAGCAGCTCTTCCCCCCATGTGCAAACCCTGACCTTCCAGCTGCAGAGCTCCAAACAGCTGTGAAATACAGAGGTAACATTCAGTATATTAGAGAACATCTGGTGTTAACACAGCAACAACTTTGGTTAAATAAATATTTGCCATAGGACTATAGATCCTTTGGAAAGTGAAGCTTGAATTAGGTGGAAGGCTTGCTTTCTGTTAATTAATTGCCTGGGCTGAAGTCAGTAAATCACTTCAAAACTTTTCCCCCTCCTCAACTTTGTAATTGAAAATTTTCCCAGACATCCTTGCTTGCTAGGATTTTCTCTTGGAGAGAATTTTTTATTGCAAGCTTCTCTTGCAAATACATTTTTCCGATAATCTCTTAAATCATTTGGCATATTCCTGTGCTACTGTCAAAATGCAAAAGCTTAATATAGATCTATCAATCTTGCTTGTCTACAGTCATCTATCTATGCCAACTCATTTCTAGCAGCATAGCTTTCATCTTGAAAATTGCTCCTGTATTTCTGCATCTACCATTGCATTTCTTTTGAAACCATGGCAATTATTTAACCTGCTTGCTACACCTAAAAAAGCACTTAAAGCTTGTCAGGGTAAGGTGTGGACTTTATAAATATGAAATGTATCTACATAGAGAATAGAGCAAGCATTTGAAAATGTTATTCTCTGGATAAAAGGCAAAACTTTGCATTTTCCTTATGAGAACATTGAACAAGTTCATAAGGAGTCTGTCACTCTGGCAAAACTTGTAATTGAAATTTTTTAAGCACTGTCAGAGTACCTCTACTTCTGACATTCTGGCTTTATTGAAGAGATGTAAATATCAGCTTTATATCCACTCTTCCATTATATTTATGAAACTGTGGGCTAATACACAAAATTCCTATTTGTAGCTTTATTGGTTGTTTTTCAAGATGTCTTTTAATCCTGCCAGTAGGTAGTCATAAAAGGTGTACTTTCCCTTATGCCACTGAGAATTCCTGCAGCTTTAGTTTTAATAAAATGTATAAACCAGAACAATATCAACATATTGGTAGATTTAGTATCCCAGCACACATTTGAAGTAAACATGCTAGCTATGAAAGGCATAAACCTAATGTAGATATATTTATATTTTAAATGCCCTTGGAAGATAGCCTTTGAAAAAAAAGTTGTTTGTGCAGTGATTGAGAAGCAGCCTGACTTTATCACAATGACTCTTGATAAAATTACTTTTTGCACAACACAGTGAACAAAAACCTAATTTAATTTGTTTTATGATGCATAGAGATGAGCTGGAAGCATTTGTTTGTTTCCTTTCCTGGTTCTTGACCATAGATGTGTTTGGAGAAGTTAATCATCCTTAGTTTTGCTGGACTTGTCCCTTGAAGACAGGAAAGCTTTTTAGTGTCATTTTTCTCTGGTTTTTCCTTTGGAGATGTGTGTGTATCTTCCTTTTATGCAGAAGCCTTTTTTCCTGTTTGGTTTTCATTTTTTGGTAGAAGCTGGTGCTGCTGGAAAAAGAAAAGTGAAATAGAATTACAATGTAGTGTCAGAAGCTTCCTCCTTATTTCACTGTTTGCTCAGAAACAGAGAACATTTATGTATACTTACTTGTGTCCTAAATCATCCATTTGCATTTTCATAGTAAGATGTGATATTTAGCATTTTTCAGGTTAAAAATGTTCTCTTTTAAGTGTTGATGGTTTCCCATATCTGATCACCATAAGGAAACAAAATGCCTTTAATCCATTTTCCAATTCCCAAGTCACAATTCTGTTTTCTTTTTTGCCATATTTTCAGATGTAATAGGACAAATTTGTCCAAACCTAGAGCATTTCTGGGTGCAGATGCCTTCATGCTTCAGCCATTACCTACATCATCATTAGTCAAACTTTAAAAATGTTATTCCACAGCTACTCATTAATCTGGCACCAAGCTGGAGATGTTATAATTAAGGTGGTGGCAGGATTTCCATTACTGACTATTTCCTTCAGCAGAAGGAGCAGTTAGTGCCTGCCAGCAAAGGAAATAAATCCTGACCCAGGCTGCCTGGTGCAGCCATCAATCCCAGCCCTGTCTCGCTGACCTCCAGCCACGCTCCCGAGCTCATCCCTGGCAGGCAGTGCAGATTAATTATCCTGTGTGCTGTCAGCAGTGTAGGTGATTTGGGGATGGATCAGGGGCTGATCCATTGCTTACACCCTGCCCAGACCCCCTTTGTGTCTGTGGCCTTCAAACCTGTTCTGCTAAGGGGCTGAGGTGTAGGGGGGCTGAATCCTGTGTGCAGGACAGGTTGTTTTTATATAGGTGTTTTTTCAGTCAGTTAGAATTCAGCCATTCAGTGAAATACACTTGCAGTATTCAAAGGAAGTGACTTGTGTTCAAATTTAATGGAAATGAAGCTAAGCCTTGTAAGACAAGCACAGCCCCCACCATCAACACTGCCAGGTATGGATCAGCTTAACGAATCACCTCGATTGGTATTATTTGCTTGAACTGAATTATGCAGACAAGGCACCTGAGGGTATTGGTGAATGACTTTCTGTCCACTGTGTAAATCAAGACATGACAATTTGGTGTTTGGAGCATCTTTCTCTTGCCTCTTCTTAATTCTGTGTTTTCTCTTGCTGGGTGACTCAGTTCTTTGCGAATCCCACAGCATGTAGAGCACACTTTATTCCTGTTCCAGGAGATAAAGAGCAGGGAGGGCACCTTTTGTGTGTTTGGGAGGACACCTTTGTGTTTTGATGGGAATGTTTTGAGGAGCATCACACAGTGCTCACAGCTGTGTGTCAGGAGGATCCTGCCTCTGGGAGCCACAGCTTCCACAAGATCTGACCCACCCCTAAGATGTGTTCACACTCTACTGGAAAACAGAGTTTGGGGTATAGATTGTGGTCTTTATTCATGTTCAAAAAGGGGTTTATAATGTAAAACCAGTATGGAAGTTAATAGGCTTCTTTTCTATCTTCCATCAATTTCTTCAGCTGGCCAGAGCGAAGTGATGCACTTCATGTCTCTTTTGCATGCCTTTGTGCAGACCTTCCCTGCTCTGTTTCCATCCCTGCAGGGACACTGAGCAGCAGTCCATGGCAGCCTTTGCTGCAGTAACCACCTTAACACTGACACTGTTGGGGGGAGTTCTCACTCCCCAAGGCCTGATCTCCCTCCTGCCATTCAGGTTCCCACTTTGGTGCAGGTATAATGCAGTTCTCCAGAAGGCCATAGCAGAACCCATATTCCAGCTTTATCTGTAATTCCCTTATGATGTATCTTTTTCCCTACCCTTTACTTTTAGCCCTGGCATTTACAGTTATTTTCCCATTTCCTTCTTTTTTTTTTTTTTTTTCATATGGCCACTTACCCCTTTTTTTCTATTACTATCCAGTCTTCTGAATCTTTTTGACTACTTAAGGCTCTAAAATCCCTTTGGTATCCTCTTTCACATGTATAGATTTGCTTGTGAGTCTTGCTATTACTGTCTCTGCCTTACTGGATGTTTTGCCTTTCAGTGTAATTTTTCTCCTTTATGCAGTTCTTAATGTTTAAAGAAAAATTTAAAAGGAAATTTTAAGTCTGCCTGTTTAACAAAGCAGACTTTAATTATTTTCTTATTTTCCTTAGAGTAATCTGTAGCAGGCATGGCAGCACTTATTCACTGTATCCTAGGTGAGGAGGATCTAAATTTCTGTGGTCCTCCTTCTGAAGAATCTTTTTTGATCAATGCAGAATAATCTTACCATCATATTGCAATGTTCTTGAACTTCAGAAATGGAAGTAAGAGAGAAAAGAAAGTCCTGTTCTGCTCTGAGCCCTGAATTTGATTTGCATTGGAGCAAGGAGTGGAGGGCTTGCTTTAAATATTTGAAGATCTTTTCTTCCACTGTTATTTTTTCCCCCATGAGTTTTGTATATTCTTCATTTCACTGGCAATCCCTGCCTTTTCCCCCAAATCTTGATTTTATGTTGCAGATCTGTTCCTTCCCATGGCTTCTGCCCTGTCAGTGTCATTTTAGAAGCTTGGTTTCCAGGTGTGGTATCCCATCAGCTCCAGGGCTGTTTGCTGTGTTCCCCCAGCAGCTCCAGGGGTTCTGTGTGTTCTGCAGTGCTGTTCCACACTTCCACCTCTCCAGGAGCCTTTTTCCCTTCATCTCCTCTTGGGGACTGTGGGGAGAAGATCAATCTGTACAGCTGCCTCTCAGACCTTAGAGGAGAGCTCTCTGCTTCAGACTCTAGAAACCCTCTCTGAGCACAGCACTCTCCTGACGGGCAGTTCTGAGGTGCTTTGTGACTCTTTCCAAAGGCTGTTGCTGTCCTGCAGTCCAGCACAGGAGTTGTCAAGTCATTTTTAATGAGTCCTTGGCTGTACAGATGGTTTGGGAACATACTGCCAGTTGTACCAACTGCTGAAGACTGATGGGTGGTAATTACACTCTCGCCATTTACACTCGTGTGTGATAATTGGGTTTTTCCTAATTAGGGAAAGTAGGTGGACAGTTTATCACTTAGTGAGGTCCTAACCCATTAAAAGGATCAATAAGATTCTTCACGGAGCCTCCCGACCAAATATACACAGAACAGGCCCCTGAACTGGAATGGATGAGTAAGGTAATTGTTTATCTGAGTAGTTTGCAGAAGGTGAATGTTGTATGCTGCAACAGAGTCTGGTTTCAGCTGGATGCAAGCCAACAAATACCTTGTTGCAGTCTTGCTGCCTTGTTTTTAATGCTACTTGTTTTCTTATGGAGAAATTCACTTCTGTCCATGGAGCAAACTCAAGACCCCAAACACGGAAATCTTACTAATAACAATTTTGTTGTTGCTTTTAAATTATTTTAGAGGGCATCATTGTTGTACTGCTTTTAGTGCAGCACCATCAGTTTTACCTTGTAGGACATGGTGTAGTGACTGCAGGCTGAGTGTTCTTGTGCTGGTCTTCAGAGGGCTGGAATCCAAATGATGCTCTAAACTTTGTGGCTGCTTAACCCTGAGATTCACTGAAGTGTGAATTCCTAGAGCTGTGATGTGCTTTGCTTTTGGTTTAACCAGAAAATACCCACCTTGGTCTGTGAGAGTGCTGTACGTAGGTTTGGCTTTTCCCAAATACTGTTTTAATTTTTATCTTGCCTTGATGACTTAAATGATTGAATCATAATTTTTTAAAGGAGAGCAGTCTGAGAGGGATACTTAAACACGGTTAAAATAGCCACCCCATTGTTATTAATAATAGCTTACCCTGTAGTGACTTTCTTGCTGAGAAAACAGCTCACAATCCATGTGCAGTGATGATTTGCATGCTGCTGAAATGGAGCTGCCTCCATAAGGAGATACAAAAGTGCACCAAGCGGTTGAGGGTTCCCTTGTACTTAAGAAAAGAAACCAAATGAAAAGCAATTTAATCTGCTGAGAGTCTCAGAGGGAAGTCTTGAACTGTGGGAGTTGTGGTAATTGGAAGTGGATATCTGGGTGACTGTTTGCTTGTGCATTCTGTGTACTTGAGCACATCCAGGTGCTGCAGGAAAGGATTCACCCTGGGTTTGAAAAGGCTGGGGAGTAAAAGTGAAAAACTCACACATAGTCCCATATTCCTCCCTGTTCCTACTTCCTTCAATCCCAGAGCAGAGAAATATTGTGGAAGAGGAACTTGGGATAATATAGGATAACAGCCAAGAGCTTTGAGAGTGAATGACCTTAATTTTTGTAGGTGAACCTGGAGAGATGGATCTTGATGAACAGCTTTTAATGTTTGGTACCAAGAGGTGACTGGCAGATTGGGGGCTGTGCAGAAATGATGGAGATCCCAGGGAATATGAGCTGTTGAGGATGTTGGCATCACTTGGAAATTCATCTGATTTTAATTAGAGAAGCCTAGTGGGATTAAAATTCTAAATAAAGCTACTGGAAGCTGTGGAATTCTCTAACCAAATAGTTTTTATTTGCCCTCAGTTTGTACTGTTCAGCAACTGACTTTATTATTAGGATCACAGTTGTTTTGGAGGTTTTTACTGTGTGTCAGGACTGGGTAAAGCATCTTCTTTATCTGAAAAACTGTGTGGGAAGAAAGTTTCTTGCCTTGTTTCATTAGCTTCCTGCATGCCACACCACGCAATGGGAAGTTTCAGAATTTTCATGGCTTCGTTTTCACCTTCTCATCTGGAAGGTGAGAACTCTGTCCTGTCATAGTCTACTGAGCTGTTTTTCCAGAAAGGCACAGAAAAGCAACATATTCTGAAATTCTGTATTGCTTTCTGTCTCTCTTGGCTTCAGAGCAGCTTTTTGAAGCAAGTATAGACCTGGGCACCTGTTACTTAGTCTGGGAAATTGTTTTTTAATCTATTATGCTATAATTACATTTAAACCTATGGCAGCTTGTGGATCCTACATAAAGACTGCACTTTTAAGAAATAAATTTGTGCAAATACTTTCAAGCCCAGAGGGGCTTTGCACCCATCCATTGGGTGGTCTCTTGGGAGCTGCTGCTCACATGGCTGGAGCTGGCTCCTCAGTGGAGCTGCTTCTCTGCTATGCAGGTGGTGAAATATTCAGTATTTTTCCAACAGATGTACACAGAGAAGTTCATTAATTGGCCAGTTCTTCATCCGTTCTTGCCAGCACTCTCTGGTGAACAGACATAGATTTTGGCAGATGGAGGCAGTAATGTCATGATTTGGAAATAACTGATGTGCTGCTCAAGCTGCAGCAAGTTTATCCATGTGTGAGCTCGATGGCTGTGGGGAGCTGCTCAGCCTGCAGGACAGGGCTTGGAGCCCCTTTCACCACGGGTATGGAGCAGCTGGGTCCTGCTGCACAGCCCCAGCCTGGCAGGGCCCCAGCCTGCCTTGGGGGGAACCTGTGCTTGTGGAGGTGAGGAGGGAGCTGAAAGCCGGGGTGCAGCACCCTTGACTCGTGCCAGCATCCACTGCACCCAGACTGGCAGGGGCAGGTCTGTGGCCTGACCCAGCAGCCCACACTGAAATCACTGTGGCAAACAGCACCCACTCAGCCTGCTCTGAGGAAGAGCTGCAGGAGGAGATTCTGCCCTTTGATGCTTTAAAAAAAAAAATCAGAGTGGGACCTTAAATTACTTTGTTCAATAAAAAGAGAATCCTCTAAGTCTTCACTCTTGTTTGTGAGTTGCTAGAAGTAAAATCCTGTGTAACTTAGATGTCTGGGAAGCTTTTAAGGAACATTAGTCAATGAAATGTTGCAGAATCTTATGGCTGGAGCTCAGTAGTGGGGTACACAGAAAAATGGAAGAAGAGATAGCAGGGTGTATGATACTTGGACTTCAGCTGCTGAGAAAAAACCTAAGATGCTGGAGTTCAAATAGGGTCCAGAAGTGGCTAAAGGTATGATCCTAAGCAGGAAAATCAAGAAATACTTGTGGAGACTCATTAAAAGGACGGTGCGCTGATCACAGAGGATTGCAGTTACTTCAAGTTTGACTGGAATAATAATTGCTTAATGCTTGAGAAAAGATACATGTGTTAGTGTAAGGGGTTTTTCACTTGCTTATACAAATTATAAGAGAAAACAATCTCAGAGGATATTTTGGACATAATCCCAGGAATTGAAGCAGGACCTGTATGATAAATAAGATGGATGCTGGTGAGCTTTTATAAGGTTGAATGATCATACTGCTATTGGATTTGAAATATTCATGAGGCTACAATATCTACAAAGAGTAACAGCACACAAATATTAACCTTTGAAAAGTCAATGTTCGAAGAAGTATGTAATGAATTGGAGAAAATTGATGGGGATACAACTATTGTCCCCAAAAACGTCTTGTGAGAGAATGCAGGAAATGTTTTAGGAACAGATAAGAAAGATGCAATCTGTAGTCTTTCCAATAAAATGTAAATGTCAAACACGTCATCAGCCATCTCAAGGCAACATTTTAGCAGTGAAATAGGAGACTGCAGAGAGGTTAGAAAGAAGAATCAGCCTTGGTAAATTATATAAAAAAGAAAATCATGTACGAGCAAAAGTAATATATGGAGGGATACAATGTGAGACTTGCAATACCACAGAAAATCGTAAGGCAATTATGTTTGGAAGATGAAACCTTTTTCTGCCTAAAAATAATAATGGGAATTAGAGAGATTAGAACTAAGTGAAGTTCAGTTCAAAAAAACCCCATCTGTTCCTGCCACTTCATGGTTTCCTAATCTTTTTTATCCCCACAGACATCAGTTCTTGCTCTCCACAGTGACATTTTGTACAGCTTTGTTCACTTACATTTCTGACTAGAATGATTCCCAAGGAAGACCCTGTTTGACTTTTGCATTTATTATTCCTGTGTAAATTACCAGCCAGCTCTTGGTATTCCCCTATTCCTTTTAAGAACACACTGCCTTTTGAATTTATTGGTATCATTCTGAATTTATCAGTGTTTTAAAGCTAGACTGGGCTGAACTCTACATGCTTGGGGGTTAAATGGAAACAATCTTTTTCTGCTAACCAGGATTATTCAGACACTGGGTTTGAAAGTGTAGCCTTATAAAGAGGGTCTGACCTGCTCAACTCCCTCAGTGACCCTTATGTCCCTCCCTTGTAGGAAAAAGGTGGTTCCTCAGAGCTGATGTCCTTGCTCTGATAATCCTGAGAACCTCAAGGGTCATCCAGGTTTGGGGTTAGCCCCAAAACAGCTCCTGGCTGCCAGCCCAGCTGTGCCAGGTAGGTGTGTGCCTTACAGAACACTGCAAGCACTGAGCCTGCCAGAGCTTCCCTCCGTTTGTGTCTTCTCCTGGGTCTTCAATATTTTGACCGTGTTTTAGTCAACAGGTGCTTTTCTCATTGAAGAAAAGCCTTTGTGCCCTTATGTTTACAGAGTTGGATTCTCCTGCTCAGCTGGCCTTAAAACATTCCTTGTTCTGTGGGTGATTCAGCTGCTCACTTACATGCCTGGTAACAGCATAAATGCCATGCTTATGAGCCCATCTATCTTCAAGTGCTGAGAGGAACCCAGAATCCATCAGAGCTGCTCCTTGTGAGTCAGCTCCAGGAGAGCCACAATCATAAAAATGCCTGGTGCTGGGTCCAAGTTTTCAGCTGGTGAGATAAGCCTTCCAGTGAAGGCAGTGGAATTGCAACAATTTGTAGATGAGATCTGTCTCACCGAGCCACTTGTTTCTGGAGTGAGTGTCCTGGCTGTGCTGTGCTGGGAAATTCCTGTAGTGTTACTTTGATTCATGATCCATGTCCTTTGCCAGGAGCACTAAGAGGTGGGATCTGGTGGCTCTTGTAATTCAGGAGACAGGAGAATGCCCTTTTTTTTTTTTTTCCCTTGAAAAGCTGTTTTCTATATTCATTTAACATCTCCTAAGTATTTAACTGTGGACTGAATGATGTGAAACAAGGCGAACATGTCCAACTTCTCACTGGTGAGACTGCTTAGAATTTCTCACAGATATCCTCAAATATTTTCTCAACAAAGTCAGTCACCAAATCATTCAGTTCAAGACTCTTCTCTGCTCCTTTTGTGACGAGGATCTCTTAAATCAGATCCAATTTTCACAGGAGAGCAGTTTCACTGCTGTTTCAATGGAATTGATACTTGTAGCCTTGTACTTATTCTGTGGGATTTTGGTGCATACATTACAGTTTTAGCCTGAATAATTCAAGGATATATACCAGTGTTTTTATGTTTTAAATATCTGTCTTTGTATAGATTTTGATCTCTGTGTTCTGGAAAAATTTACTTGTTTTGTAGCACTGAAAATATTTTGAATGCGTCACCAATAAATAAAAGTTGAAATCATTTATGAGAGGAATAGGGACCAAAATTTATAGAAAAACATCCCAAAGCTGCTTTCAAAAGACTACAGATAGGCAATAATACACTAGACTGTTCTCTTCTGTTAATGTGTACACAAACATGGTCATCAAAAGAATCTTCTTTAATTGAAGTTTTTAGTTGAAATTAAATCTCTCCATAATAAACAATGAGGATTGTTTTTCAACCCATTTATACCTCTGGTAATGCAATCTAAGAATTTGCTGCCTGTAGGAGTATTGGGAGGGTAGGAAGATTTGATTGTCTTTCTTGAGACCATATTATGTTAATTTTTCTGCCTAGACTGTGGAAGCACAAAAAGCAATAACTCACCTATATGAAGACAAAATTCTCAGGGTTGTTGTCATGGAAACAAAGTGGAAGCAGCTCCTTTTCCTTGAATAAATTCAATAGCCAGGCTAACCAAGACTGAGCACAGAACTTGTGTGCAGGCTCTCCCTGCCCAGGCAGCCAGGTGAGCCCAAACCTCCCATCCCTGCCTGGGGGAGCTGAACAAGCTTGGGCTGATTGGGAGTGGGACAAGGACAATATGAATTTATTTGGACAGGGATGTTACAAGACAGGTGCCTTTCTTCTGTATTTTCTGTTGGCTGAACTCAAAGTTCAAGTTCATTAACCATGTTAGTCTTTGGTTCCTGAATCAGAGCTGCTCTGCTCACTGGCCCAAATCTTGTTTGTGCTCACAAAGCTGGGTAATTATATTTGAGGAAGTGAACCAGGAGCTCAAGAGTATTGGTTTCTCTGCCCTAAAAAGTGCCTCAGCAAATGATCTTGTTTTTTCTGTAGAGAAAAGCCAGCAGCTTTCTAACCTTTGTGCACTCTTTTGCACTTGAAATATGGTATCTTACTGCCAAAAATTTATCATAATACAGTTTGTTTTAGCATTTAAATAGGTGTTACATGGGTCTGGCTCTGTCATGAAGGAAGAGTTTGCTACCACGTTTCAATCCTGATAATGCAGGACAGCAGGGAGTAGAAGGAAGAAAACTTGGAGGGAGAGGGTAGGATAAGAAATGACTTTATTTTAGTAAATTCTTGGTAATTACTATCCCCCTGTTGGGCCTGACCCAAAGTATATTCAAAGTCAATGGAAAAAGCTCTTGCTGAAGTGTTAATGGCCTTTAGGATGATGATTTCATATGTTACCATGAGACAGTTGGGTTCTTCAGGAGTGGAGTCAGGCTGCTCTAATAGAACATTTCCAAGTATCCTGAAATAAACTATGGAATACGTGACACTCCTTCAAACAGGGACTGCTTATTGCATGGAAACAGAAAGCTGGAGGAGAACTGAGGTGGCTAAGCTGGAAGTAGTGTGTGAGATTGTGCAACCTGAAAGTATACTTTGTTCTTTCCAAGTACAGTGTTATCTGCTTTTGTGTTGCCCTGATGTCCCTCACTACTCCTTTCACATTAACTGTGAGAAGGGCAGGAACTACCCTTGTAAACTCTCATGAAGGTTGACTTGTGGCTTGTGCAAGTATTTTCTCAGGTCAGAAGCTGGGCAGCAAGTACCTTGTGCCAGCACTGCAGTGTGCAGCCAGCACACCTAAATCCTGTAGAACTGATCAAAGTTCACTGGCAGAGCAGAGTTAATTTTATTTGGGTGATCTCAGTCATGGGATGTGTTATCAGCGATTCATGTCCACTTTATGTTGGGTGCAGTGGGAAGCACAGGATGGTCCATGAGCACAAATTCTCAGTGTTTCTGCTGATGCCTAAGAAGATATTGACTGGCTTGTGTTGTATCAGAGCACACCAGGGAGAGTCAGTCCACTCAGAGCTGGTGTCACAGGTTCACAGAAGGTTGTATTTACATTTAAAAAACAACTAGAAGAGTGAATCCCTAATTAAATTAAGAAAAAATACCATCACAAAATTTGAATTTGAATGTGAGTCGAACTTCAGTTAAACTCAGGTGAGGAAATAGTTGAAGAATCCAAGTTTTAAGTGTGCTTGCTATTTGCTGTTTGGTGTTTGTGTGGCAGGTGGAGTACATTCCTACTTTGCATATGCCTTTTCATTTTTTAGTGATGTAGGTTTTAAAATTAAAAAAGCACTAATTTTTACTTGTTATTATTGCTTCTTGCTGTTAACTTCATGTCTATTGATCTGTTCTTAGCCTGGAGTTTGCCCCTGCTTTTTCAGGGAGGATGTCAATAATGCAGGTGTGTCTGTGTGCTTTAGGGATTTTTAAAAAAAAAAACTTGTTTTGCATAGGGGGTAAAACTTGAGTTTCTTGATCTCTCTTCATACCTTCCACACCTCTGTGTTGCAAAGGTAAATCCAAATATTAGAGCTGAACAAAACAATCTCCTTCGCTACAGAAACTTGAAAAGCTGCACACGAAAGGATAAAAATGTTTTGCCAAATTAATCTCATATGATTTACTGCCTATGCCTAATCTGTTTGCAAGTGGCTATGAATATTCTAAAATCCTTTGGAAATTACTGACTGGGCTGACAGCAGCTGGGGAAAGCTGCAAGCTTTAGGATGGCTGCCTGTGGAACACACACCTGCCTGCCTGGAGCAGTTGTAGGGAGAATCTTGGAACAATGAAAATTCATTGTTATTTGTTGCAGCAATAAAAGTGGTGATGTTTGCTTTCCCAGGAACTTCTGGAAGACCGAGCAAACACGAGCATGGCATTTGCAACCCGTTAAGTCAATTTCTGGTTGGCATTTAGGGAGCTAGTGCTAGCAGGAAAGGTGAGGCAGCAATCCCAAGGCAGGTCTGTGCCAGCCCTGCAAACTCAGGTCAGTCCTGTGGATTTTTCCCGTTTCCCTGTTTCTGTGGGGAGTGCAGCCAAGGGAGGGGCTGGGCATTGCTCTCACGGGTGTCTGTGCACCTACACTCTGCTCTGATAAACTCCTGAAAGTGGCAGGGGCCCCCAGGTAAATATGGCACAGGGACATGCATAAATCTATTATTGTCCTCTAGTAAAAAAAAAAAAGATTAAGCAACTTTCACACAAAATTCTTTATGTACAATTGTTGAGGCAATCTGCAGTTATACCTGTCTGCTAAGTTCAGTACCCTGACTGAATTAAATGCTGAATGTTAATTAGTTCCTATCTGTGTATGGTCACATAGTATCTGTAAACCCCTATTGCTTGTACTACAGAAGGGTTTTCCTGACAATGTTTTTCCTCTTTGACAGAATGGTGAAACAAAATGCTGCAGAGAAATGAGCTCCTTCTGGAGCAGTTGTGTCCAGGAAGAGTTGCAAAACATAAAATTTCTGGCTATATATTGTGTTGAATTGCAGTTAACTTGTGTGTCATGTCACTGCTTGTTCAAAAAAAGAGAAATTACCTGTACAACAAAGGCAGAAAGAGGTTTTGTTGACAAGGTTGTGTTGGTCATAGGTTGGATTTGATCTCAGAGGTCTTTTCCAACCTGGCTGATTCTGTGAAATATATCCATATGTGAGTGAGTGTGTGTCCCTTGAGCTGAGGGCAGCATTGATACTCACAGATATTTGAATCCAGGATTTGGGGTGCTGGAGCTTGGTGTGAAGCCCTTTTCAGTCATCTTGCTGACTTCAGATCTGGGTCTTTAGATCTGAGCTAGCAAAATGCAAATGTTGCAAATAACTGTCAAGGAAAAGAATGTTTGGTTTAGTTTTTTTTTAGATAGCTGTGGAATACTGCTTAATGACATTTAAAAATTCACTTCCCTTATGTATTTATGGTATGTTATAAATGAGTCTTACTCTTCACAGTAATCACTGATTGCTGTTAACAGTACAGGCTTGTTTGACAGTGCTGAAAATTTATGGCAGCAATTCTAAATAAAGGCAATTTATACGTTGCCAGAAGAAAGAGAATATTTTTCCTATTTCATCTTAGTTTTTATAATTCTAACTGCTGGCATATTCTACAGAAGATTTCACAGAACTTTGCAAATACGTTTCCTAAATACCTTATTTTAGCTATTTGTTTCTGCAGTCATTATTCTTGGCAAGTTTTATGTTATTTTAAAAATAACAGCAATTCTTGCAAATGCAACTCATTAATTTTTTAAGACCTAATTTGCATTGAGGGTTTCACTAAGAGGAACTTGTAATAATGAAAAGTGATAGATTTTGCTAAATGCTGCTGTTGCTAGTACATACCAGAGGAAAAAATTAAATTACACGGTGTACCCTGTTGACACTTAAATATTTGTCCAGGTCTGAAACAGAGGTGTCACTGTGAACTGTGCACTGAGGTGCACTTGATGTGCAGCTGCAATAAAAAAAAAAATCACAATTCTTTCATGCAGGAGAAATGGGACAAAAGAGATGCTCCTGCCCTGTAAGTGCACAGAGAGCTGCAGTTGTCTGTCTGTCCCTGAATTCCTTACAGAACTGGGGCAGGTTTGGGGAGGAGGGGACAGTTACCTAAAGAGACATTTCAAAAGCTGATTTCTTTATGGTAATTGAAAAGGTAATTGATAATTGATTTGGGGTGTTTTTTTAATTAAAACATTTGTTTCTCCATTTTAGCTTTAAATATTATTGAATAACTTTTACCAGGTGTTCAGGAAATTTTGACATGGCAAAAAGAATTAATTCTCACCCACAGCACAGGACTCATTGCCATGAAGGTTAACTGGAATCCAGAAATTCAGGGTAGAAGGGGAATCTACACATTAACAGGACTATTTAATCTACCAGTCTTTGGAAAAAATAAAAACCCCCAAAACCTTCAGCGTTCAGTTTCACTTTGACCTAACGAGAGCTGGGAACTGACCTCTTGTACACCTGATTATCTGTTTCTAAATCCTCTCTGAAGCATCAGGTTAGAGTTCAGCCACAGGAACACCCTGTCTGACATACTGAGGTACAGGAATTCTCTCAGGAATTGGTCAGGAATCACTCGTGTGACCTTCTGCAAAGGGTCCTGGTGAAAGGGGAAGTAATTTTCAGCAGAAGTGATGGTGTAGGTCCCTGGGTGTCTGAGCTTGGTTCTTTGCTGTGCTGAGATTTTGCATAATGTGGGAAAGTCACCTGGAGTTATTTCTAGTAGAGAATGTTGGGCTCTAAGGCTTGAATCAAACCCTGAATATTTTCCCTATTACCCCAGAGTTACCTGGTATGCTAATGCAGAGGTTTGCCTATATTGATTACATGACTAACAGAGAGCAATTAAGCTCCTGAATTAGCCACCTCAGTTAATTGCCAAAGGTAATTTGAAAGACTGATAGGGGCCTAATGTAATAGAAAAGAAGGAAGACTGCAGATTGAGCTAAATCAAGTTAGCTGAGATCAGTGTGTCCTCTGGCTTGTGGAGAGAGGGACAAACAGGTAACATGAGCTTGCTTATTTTTGTGCTTTGCTTTCCCAGGAAGAGTATCTGGTAAAGTCAATGCTTTTATTTTTCAGGATGAAGATAGCAATAGAGAGGAAAGCAGACCTGATAAAATTTTCCCTTTGTTTTGTCTTTTTACAAATGTTATTTTCATGCTTATGTACTCCTGAGGTTCAGGAAAAAAACCACAAATTTATCAATGGTGTCTTTTAACAGTCAGATGTTCATCAAGTCTCGTGTTCTTTGAACTGGACAGGAAGGCAGCTCCCTGATCTCTCCTGTGTGAGACAATCAGTCCTCTGTGAGCACAGGATCCTCCTTCAATGCAGGCTTTTATAGGTTTTCCAAATGGCATTTGCCTTGTCAGTCAGAAGTGTCAGGTCCAAGCTGGGAAAATCCAGCCTTTGCTGTCAGCTCTGACATGGTGACTGTCACTGGACATGGCACTCACCCTACATTTCTTTGGTCACTATTTTTACAGATCTCAGCTGGGGTAATTCAGAGTCTTTCCTGTTAAATCCCATTAAATCACAAGCTCTCTCTTGGCTTGTATTTGTTCCAGATCTCTCTGGATGTGTCTGAGGAAGGAAAGAAAGGGAAAAAAAAATTCTGTTTCATAGATATATTATATTCAATTTGAGAATTAATTCAGAAAGTGGGAGTTTCTGTATAAATAATGATGGATTTTTGTGCTTGTGAATACAATGTATTGCAAGCACAAAATCCATAAACAAAGCACAAAATTCAAAAAGCAAAGATGTTTTTGTCCTGTGAAGATTGTTAGAAAGTTGTGTACTTTTCCATTAGCAATGAGACAAAAGATCTTTGGTGACTTCTGGAGGGATGTAGGAAGGGAGAGGTGAGGATCCATCAGTCAGAGCAAGAAGAGAGGAGTTGTCTTCTTTGGGCTTTCACAGACCAGAGTTCAAGCAGGTCCTGGGAGGGAGAATCTAGATCAATATTCTGTGTACTTTTGGGGAAAAAAGGAAGTGCTGGAAAAACTTGGGTTTAGGTGATATTGGTGTTCTTTAAGGTGTCTTCTGTTAAACTCCTCGTTTGTCTGCTCTTCAAGTGAAATATTCTGGGTCTGGTATAACGAGTTGTGGCTCTCCCTGCCACGCCAGGAAAAAGAATCCGTGGCTTTTCCTGGCTCTGCCTCTGAGCTGTGTGAGTGGGAAATGTTTGAAGCCGTTTGCAGGGCAGACCCTGCCTGTAGAGGGTTCAGTTCCTGTCCCTCTGCACAGTCATGCACAGCATTGTTTTTAAGCCTCAGGACAGATCAGAGGAGTTCACTGAAAACCTAAGAGACTTTAAAACTATAAAAATTACCCCAGTGCATTCTCTGAGTCAACTTGTATTCATTTCTCAGGTAGCTTTAGTGATGGATCTTCCTTTAACAGATCTTGCTTTGGCACTTGAGGTGCTTTATTGCAGATTATTTTTAGTCTTATGAATGAGAGATGCTGCTCTTTAGGAAGTCCTCTGTTAGCAGTGAAATCTGCTGTGCACAGGAGCGTGATCACACCAACACCTCAGCTGCTCCAAAACCATCTCTAGTAGGCTGATCTACAGCACTATCAGATGTTTTCTGGGATTATGGGATGTAGAGGCTTGCTGAAGGAACTTTGGAAGAAGCTGTTGTGAAGTTGGAATATGACCTGCTCACATTATTGATGTTGTAACATATTTTTATCTAATAACCTATTGATAACAGCTTTTCACTGCAAGTTAGTGTGAAAGGCCCTCATTCCTCGGGGCACATTGTGGAGCCAGAGTGATGCACTATTAAAAATAAGGTCATTGCAGTGCATCATGGCTCATGCTCTCTAGAGCACAGTAATATTTGGAAATTTCGTTTCTTTTTTTCTAGCCTACACTTGGCATCCTAAAGGGCAAAGGTTTCTGGAGGAGGTCAAATTATACCCAGCAAAGAGGCCTTTTAGATCTTGTTCTGTTTTCCAAAAGTAATTGCTGCTGCCACATTTCCTGTGGCACACTGGGATGTGTTTGTATCACTAGGGATTGTGCTTATTCTGTTTTTTCACAATGTTCTATATGTGCATAATTGATATTTTAAGCACTTTGCACTGCCTGCATATATTTATCTCTTTGTTAATAAGACAAATACTCTTAGACTCATAAAAAACAGCTGACATGAGCTAAATTGGGATGTCCTGGCTAAAGACCTTAAGTAAATAAACAGATTTATATATGGGCAAGTAGTGCTAACTGTAATTACCTGGGGCTGTGTGCCATGGAACTGGAACAAAAGTCAAACAAGCTAATTTCATTATTTTAATGGAAGTTTGCATCCCATTCATTAGACTGACATATGACTTGTCATTAGTAACAGTTCGTTTCAAAAGCTATGGTGGATAAAGGTTGATTAAAAATTAATGAGGCCCAGACCCATTGCATTACCATAGTGTCAAGTTGTTCAAGTCTGTGGAGCTAAAATAAGAGCAGCCTTTAAATACTCTCTTGAGTTTTTCTGTTTCCTGTGATTTATATATTTATGCTCTCGGCCATGGAGGAGCAGGAACTCGTGAATACTTTCCTTGCTGTAGATATCATCAATAAATTATACAGTTAAATAAGTTGTTAGCAAAACCAATTGCTGTGTCATACTGACACATTTTAGAAAATACATTTTGTTGATAATCCTGCAAATGTAGGACTTCATTAGCTGGAGCTCTGGCTGCCCTCAATTCCCTGGGAAGGCAGCGGTGTTTGATTGGCACCAAATATGCCAATCAACCATGACTGGAGTTGCTTGTCCTCTTGCCAGCATCAGTGCTCACATTTAGTTTTAGGAGCAGGGCTCCACTATGAGCAGCCCAATCTCTTTAAGCATCAGCACGTGGGTAATTTCCCTGGAAGCAGTAACTGGAATACTGAATGTAAATGCAGTTAGTGGAGCTCAGGCTGATTTCTGTCACTTTATCTCCCGAGCTGTCAGCAGCCCTGATGTGTCACCACGTTTCAGGGGGTTCAGCAGCACCTCAGGGTCATGCTTTGCTTCAGCCCAGCAGCCTTGCTGTGAGGTTGGGGTTCAGTGTACACCCAAAGCCCAAAGGTAGTAGGCATTTTATTAACAACTATTGACTCATTCAAATAGCAATCTGCATTTCTCAGGGATTTTGCAGCCCTCCCTGAAATAACTTTTTTGCTTACTGTTATATCCTCAATATGCTTAACTTCAGTTTAAATGTTCTGTGAAACAGCTGAACTTAAACCAGGAGATTGTCAGAGAGATCTGTAGTGACCATATGGTATTATAAAATTACAAAAATGTGAGAGAGGGTTGAGCCAGTTCCAATTGCCAAACGTGCTACTTGCTTCTGATAAACACTGAACTATCTGGCATCTGCTATCCCTCAGGTAATACCATCAAGAGTGGAAGTAAATGTTTCCTTTTAATTGCATTGTTTATGTCTAGAGGGTCCAGGGAGATCATGTCATGTTTATCGAGCTTTTCCATGCATACTCAATCAGCCATTTCAGGGAGAACTTTGTTATTCTTGCCAATTTTCTTTTCAATTAGATTGAAGTTTCACTTGTCAGTTTTTGGAGTTGTATTCTGTATGACTTCAGAATTGAAAGTCCTAGCAGTCACTTTTCAGGATGTTTTTTGATAGGATTATTTCTTTTATTTTCACTCTTATTTAGTATTTTGGCAAGAAAAAATCTAGGTCAATGCTTTTAAGGAAATCTGTGGATGAAAAGTGCAGAATGATACAGATTTAGGGCTCCTTGGGTCAGAGAGGGGTTTGGGAATTGAGTCCTATTATTTGAACCAGAAGGAATTTAGCAGAGCTACAGCTGAAGGAATTTCTGTGAAACAGCTCTTCTGAATATAACTACTCCACCCTCACCCACC
>VZRX01015771.1:204577-292371 GCA_013398075.1 Notiomystis cincta | reverse complement strand
CCCGGCAAAAAGCAGCAATCTATTAAATGAAGAAAATTCTTTGTAGAATTTTGTATAGTTACACAGAAGTCTCTCATGCTTTTTCTGTAGGAGATAATTAGAATAAATTGTGCTTGTACCTTCTTGGAATGGTCTTCCTGTGAGGAGAGGATGATGTTATCAACGAGACATCTCCCAGCCATGATGCCTGTGCTGGTTTTGGCTGGGACAGAGTTGATTTTCTTCACAGTAGCTGATGTGGGGCTGTGTTTTGAATTTGTGCTGGAAACAGTGTTGATAGTACAGAGATGTTTTATTTATTTCTGCACTTGCACAGAGCTGAGGCCTTTTGTGCTCCTCACCCCACAGTGAGGAGCCTGGGGGTGCACAAAGAGTAGGGAGGGGACATAGCTGAGCCCAGGTGGCCCAAGGGATGCTCCAGACCTTAGGATATCATGCTCAGTGTTCAAAGCTGGGGACAGCAGGAGGAGGACAGGCAACACACACACATTTGGAGTGGTGGCATCTCTCTTCCCAAGACACCACCAGGAGTGCTGGAGCCCTGCTCTCCTGAAGCCCTGCCTGCCCATGGCCAGTGGGGAATGAATTCTTTCTGCTTTGCCTGTGTGCAGCTCTTGCTTTACTTGTTAAACTTTATCTCAACCCATGAGTTTTCTCCCTTTAGCTCAACTCTCACCCCATCCCATGTGGGGAGAGTGAGTGAGCAGCTGTGAGGGGCTCAGTTGCTGGCTGAGGTTAAACTACAATAGTTCTGAACAGAAATAAGCTGTGCCCTTTAACAGAGTTAGCAAACATCAGGGATATGCTCCCAGCTGAACTGGGACCTGACCCAGGAGCCCAAGGAGTTACGTGGCATAAGGAAGGATTTGCTGTGTCAGTGGGAAGATCTGATTCTTGTGGGAAGGCTGGGATTTGCTGCAGGAGCCACAGCTGGAATGTGCACAGAAAAAGCAGCTCCCCAGAAGTGGAGGCATGTCAGTTTGACAAATACTGCTGTACAGCTCGTGTCACCCAGGAGCAGTAATTCCCATGCTGAAGTGCATGTCTGATTGGCAAGGCCTTGAGATAAATTCCCCTCCTGGCTGAGGTGCTTTGTGGGCTCTGTGTGAGTGGTCACAACCTCTTCTCGGGGCTGGACCTCCCCTGAGGGCTGGACACTTTTGATGATGCAAATTGTCAAATTCCAATAACGTCTCCTTAAGAATTTGATATATCCTGCTCATCCACAATGCATGAGGTGTTAAGAGGCAGTGTAACACAGCAAACTCACAGGCATTTGTTCCTCCAGCATCACTCAGCTGGCTCAGTGCACAGATTCTCCACACACTGACACATGCACCTGCCTGGGACAGAGAGAACATCTTGTCAGGAGTCTCTTCTGTCCTCTCCTGCTTTCCAGAGCATCCTTTGCTACCAGGGGAGCTCCTGGAGTGAGCTGGAGGCTCTGCCTTGGCAATGCTGTGCAGGACTCGGGGAGTGGGGCAGGAGGGTCTCACAGGCACCCGAATGCCGTGAGCTCCTGGAATTCCCTTAACACCAGGGCTGAGGCCAGAACAGGGCAGGGTCAGTAGGAAAGTGCCATTTTAAATTAAAAAGGCTACCTGGGAAGGCATGCAGTGTGCCCATAGGCTCCTTGGGCACATGGGAGCCGTTACCTCAAGGGCCATGTTTGAGCCTGATCTTTGTTGGTGCTGACAGCACCTGGCAGATCTGTTCATCTTTTCATGTGCAAGTAATTAAGCTTCTGCCTCTTTATCACCACCTCTTTTTGTGCCAAAGGAACACAGAGTCTTCAGAAAAGTAATGTCAGATTTAATATTTGAACTAGAGAAGAGAGATAATAAAGATCATATGATGTTGTGGGGTCATCTGTTTGTGATATTGAATCATAAATATTTCCTTTTGTGGGTACCAGTAATACAGAAAAAAGATTCATAGTTTCCTTGAGCCTGTAAATATCCAAATGTTACACTCAAAAATGAAATAAAAGCAGTTGTATCAAACATATCTTGTAGCACATCTTGTTCAACCTGAATATGCAGAGCTGCCATTTTTCCCAGGCTTGGAGATAAAGGCTTTTATAAATGTTACATGTAGAGGTGCTATGGATCATGGAGCTGATAAGTTGTTTATTATGATCTCTTATTTGTATTGTGGTGAAGGAGTTGTACAACAGAGCTTTATATCCACGGGTAAGGAGTTTCTGTAATGCTGGAAGGGGAAGGTGAGTGGGGAGTCTGTTCAATCACTCCAGTGTTGCAGCTATTTCAGAGCTGTGACTTGGCTGCCTGTGCTATTTGGTACTGATTGGTTTCTGTGCCTGTTCTGGCACCTCAGAGAGGAGCTGCAGTGCTGGGTGGAGCCTGGGGATCCTCACCCTGGCCTGGCAGAGGTGAGAGGGTGTCACCACTCTGAACACTGAGTGCAGGATAAGAAATTTCCAGGGTATTGGCGATTTTGCAAAAATATTGTAAAGGCAATGATTTTAACTGAAAAAATTGCTGTTTCTTTAATAAGTAAAACAATTATTTCCTTTCTTGACTGGGATGACTTTCTGCCCCAAGGGACTGGGGGTGTTGGCAGGCAGCACATTCCTATGGTTGGGGTGCAAATTAAATAATTTCTATTTCTTGATTAAAGGAGAGATGAGGCCAGTTTTTTAAAGGCCATGAAAGGACTGCCTTGGTGTAACAGAGGCACAAGGGGCAACTGGACTTCATTAAAAATGAAACCAGGATAAATGAATTTTTAAAGAATTAGAGTCAAGCGGGGGTTTCTATTTTTTTTTTCCCTTCAGAAGGTTGGTGTAGTGGTTTGGGGATTTTTGGCTTGCTTTAGGTGATCCGGGTGTGGTTTTGTTTTCTTCTTTTTTTCATTTTTTTGATCCAGGTTTTCTCCCAGTTTGATTTAACTGCAGGTGACTGGTACAGATGGGAGAGCCTTGATGTAGGTGCACAGCCAATGATGTTCAGTGATTATTCCTCCCTTTGCAATTAAGTTTGAAATGGACTTGGGCAGTGCACTCGTGGTGGCTGAACAGTGCCATGTCACTCAGGTCAGGGGTCTCTCTTCTCTGAAATTCAACACAGAGGGAGTCTTGTATTGTCCCCTGGTTTTACAGACAGTACTCAGGAGAGGAGTTAACAAGAACTTGAAATAATTGGATTTTTCTAATTAGTGTAAAATTGAATAATTTAAGGAATAAAATAAAAGCAAAACAACAACAAATGCAATGACTTCTGGTTGCTTTGTTGTCATAAAGTGGAGAACCTTAAGCTTATTCTAACAGTCCCTCCTCAAATGGTGGGAGGAATATTTACTCATCTGGAACAGACAATGTGTATCTTTTAAATACCTATCTCAGATTTTATAAATAATAGTTACACCCAATCATGTACAAGAGATGTAGTGTTTGTTTGTTTAATTAGGAAGTTGAGCTGAGCTAAATCCTGTGGCAGATGTTGCCATGTATAATGTAATAAATAAAAGTCTTTATGGGACCCAGCAGGCAGCAGAGCTCTCAGTTAGCAGATGGCAAAATATTAAACTGGCAGTGCAGTAACTTAGCTGACTGTGTCAGCTGGACCAGACCCAGGTTTAACACAAGCATGAATCAACTTCACATAGGAGGTGTCACCCAGCCCCATGTTTCTGCCACGGATGTTAATACTGCCTTTAATCCAGGACATGAGAGAGGATTTTTCATCCAGCAAGATGATGTTGCAGTAAAAGTCAGTCTAGGCTTAACGGGATCTCTGCTGTGCAAGACAACAGAAGATTTCTTCCAAGAGAACAGAACAGATGTGCTGCTCAGTCCAAACTAAGTGGTGATACAGGGACTGGAGATGTCAAACCTGTTAGAACTAACCCCTGTGGAGCCTGGCAGGTGAGAAAATGCCTTTTGCTTCAGAGAAGTCAGAGAAGTCATTGCATTGGGCACTTGGCATCAGCTGTCTGTCACAACCCTCAGGTGGGTCTGTGGCAGGACTGATGCAGAAATCTGTCCCTGCACAGCGAGAGCCAAACTGTCCATTGCCTCCAGAGACCCCAAGTCCTGCAGGACATAAGGACAGGTCATGCTTTTCACCCTAATTTCCTCCTGCCTTTCCTTTAGGTGTAAATGCACACCCATCTCTTCAGGTGTTATTCCCTTGTCCCCTGCTGGGACAGTTGTCACCTCCTGAGGCTCCCTGCACTGCAGAGCAGCTTCTCCAGACACCAGTCTGGGAGTGCCCTCCCCTGCAGCTCCCCCAGGCCCCTCGGGGATGTGCCTCCCAATGGTATGGCATTTTCCCTGGGCCCAGCTCAGGCTCCATTTTAAGACTGATATTAGAGTGTTTTAGCCCAATCTCCTGATATTTAAGCCCATCTTAAATGCAGTTGTCTGAACAGCAGGTGTTTATGACAGAGTAAACCAGGATAGATTGCAAAGCAACTGGGAAGGCAAAATGCTTTGTACAAACTTCAGAATCTAGCACAGGGCAGTTAATCACCCATTTACCACAGTGGCTTGCATGTGCATCTGCTGAATTTAATACACCTTTGTGGAAAAAGAAAGGTTTCCAATGGTTAGCTGCTTCCTTTGGCTTTAGGGAAAGTCATACAGGGATGACAGTGAATACAGACAGGACTTTTGGCTGCTGTGTTGCATTCTTTTCTCTTGATGTCTCTCTCCTGTTGGTAGGGAGCTCACACCAACTTCTGAGCAAAGTGGAAGATTAGAAATGTTTTAAAATTAGTTTTAAAAAGCAAGCAAGTTGTTTACATAGCTATATCTCAAAAATACAGCCCAAGAAAAGTACACCTTGTAAAACAGCAAACTGTTTAAGCAGAACAATGTAGTGTTTGCTGTTTAAATGGAAAAAATGTACTAAAACTCCTCTCAGAGATAAAACCTACTGGCTTTTAAAAACACATTTTGCCTCTTGAGAAGGCAACTAACCTGATTTACTGCAAGGTGGTTTTTTTTTGTTGGTTTTTTTTTTTTTTTTCTTTATCTAACACCTCTGGGAAGATGGGATGGATTGAGGTAGAACACCCAGCACCCTCCAAGAGGACATTGCTGTCCTACAACTGAGCCCTGCTATGGCTGTGTTGTATCAAAACCCCCCAGGAACAGCACAAGTAACTCATTCCTTTAGAAAATACTTTGAGACATTGGAATGTTTTGTGTCATTTAAGGTTCCTGCTCCTGCAGTGCAGACTGTTCTAACAGCTGATACTCTAAGAACCTCACCTAACTGCTGCAAAGACTTTCTGACTATACCACACAATCTGCTGGTGGTCTTCAAAAATCAGTATCTCTTTCTTGCTAAGAGAAAGCAACAAAGCTTTGCTGTGGGAGAATCCTGTGGGATATGGTGGCTGAGTCTCGTGTAAAGGAAATGACAATGCAAAAAAAGCTCATTTCCTTCTTATCTTTTTCTTATTACATGAAAAGGTGGGATTACAATAGTGGCCAGAATTTCTAGACACTGATATGTTAGTCCTAAATTAGGAAGAATCTGAACCTGGGTGGTCTAGTTGGTCACTGAATTGAGATTCCACCAGAGGTGAAGTTCAGATGTGTCTGCTTGACTCCAGTCCTGTTGGCTTCTTCAAGAAGCAACCATCTTAGCAAGAATGCTTTGGGGATGTGAGAAGCCAACTGAGAGACATCAAGCAGGTACAAAATTTTTGAAGGGATGTGTGTGTTTATTGATATATGTGTTTATTAGGAGCAACAAATCAATTACATCTAGAATAAGAATCATGTTCAGAAGTAATACAGTTAAATACAGATGCTTCAAGTGGCAGAGTGGACAGAATTTCAGTATTTTCCTAACCACTGGCATAAACCTGCTCCCATTAAATATTAAAAAGCCCTTAATTTCAGAAAGTTGAGGTTTGGAAAATCTCAAAATCTGACACTGAAAATCATCTCATTACCATTTAATGGGGTTGCTCCATTCAGATTATTCTCAGTTGGAATGTTTGATGAGGAAATCTTTGTAGTAGCCACTTTTAAGCCCGTTTAGGTTTACACAGTTCAAGTTAGATTCAGATCAGTACAGTGCCTGCAGTGATGGTTAACAGTAATCCTTTATCTCCTAAAGACTGTGGAAATTATGTTCTTTGTACGAATTTACAAAGCAACAGATGATGTGTCAAGACAGTAATTTAAACCATGAATCTGCCCGTGCTTAAAGATGAACTTCTGCAAATGAAAAATGAATGAAATCCTAGTGGCAGACAAGCAGAATCTGTGGATTAGTGCATCAATTTTTGTTACTGACAGATCTTGTGCTTGTAATAAAACTGAAGTGCTTGAGGTCAGTGTCAGAATGAAACTACACTTGTTTTCACAAACATGCTCATGTGATGGTAATAGTAGCTATTAACAGGGTTGACACAGCTATCTGCTAAATAGAAAAATGAGTTCTCCTCATCACAAAATGAGTGAAGTTGGGAGAATAATAAATCAAAAAATTAGTTAAGACATCATTTATCTTTCATAGCTTTGTGACACTGCAGCCTAAAGTCCTTCAGGATATAAATTCATTTATTGCATTTGTATGAAAACCTGTCAAGGCTGGTATCAGGCTCTGGGAAGTCAGATGAGCAGAGGAAACTGTGTGGTGTTAATTAAGATGGTGTTTGGATGCTTTTGTTCAAGATGTGCCCAGTTTGCTGTAAACTGTTGTATTACTCTTCTTCCTCTAAGCCCTCTAAGGAAAATGAGAATTCCAAAATGAGTAACTTCTGTCTAAGAACAGGTGGCTCTGGCTATCACAGGTGCTGGTGGATGGATGGCAGTAACCATTATATGAGATGAGGCTGTGCTCTCTTCAGCTTTTCATTTCTATGTGTAGGTTCTGTGCAATTATTCTAGACTTTCAGTTTTTAATTTTAGGCTCTGTCAGCATGAAGAACTGGCACTATCTAAATTTTTTATTGGGTACTTTTTTTGTCCTTTATGGATTCCCAAGTATTTTGTAGTTACATGTCAGAGAATTGCTTCACTTGTCACAGAAATGCACATACCATTTCTCTTCTTCAAGACATGCCATTGCATGATAATTAGAGAGGGAAGAAGATGAGATGAATATGTTGATCTGCAACTCTAAAGAGCAAAAATAGTAGAATTCTGTCAATTTGTACTTTTCACTCTGCTATTTCCTTCAGAAAATAGCTAATCACATATGATGAAATTATTTCCTCAGTGTGGGGTTATTAACAATTTATGCAACATTCTGAAAACTGAAGGAAAAGTAATTGCCTAATACTAACATTCATGTTTTAAATGCCTAGCTCCAGTTTTGGTTTTGGACCAGAGATTTTTAAGCCTGTCTTCAAATCCTAGAATGAACATGCCTGCAAAATTAATGCTAAATCTTCAACCAAGGAGCTCCCTTAGCTATGTTCTTCCTCCAGAGAAGTTTGTGACAACTTCTGTACAAAAGTCATAAAGACCATGAGAATGTGCAGGATGCAGAAGTGGAAAGAAAATGGATTTTAACTTACATTGCTTTTATCCTGTAAATATTAAAGGAGTCCTTTGCACCTTAAGGTTTAAAAACACCCCAAAACCCCAATTGTTCCCTTAAAGCCAAACAATGTGGGATTAATTTTTAGTCAGTATCTTAATTGCACCTGGTGGGGCTGCAGGGGAAAGGGGATGGTGCACAGAGTGTGTAGAAAAGTTCTTTTCCTTACAAAGATAAATAAATGTATATTTAAATGCCTTTAGAGGAGTATTGATATGAAGCTTATATTGTCAGCTTGAGTGTTTTTTGGCAGTGTTAAGAGTCACTCCATCTTTAGCCACGGGGAGAGGCTGGGCAGGAGATGGGGCTGTCTGTGGTGTCTGAGTGTGCTCAGCAGTGCCAGCAGTTTGGAGCAGATGCCACCCTGAGACTGCAGTGAGTGGGGATGGAGAAGGAGGGAAGGAGCTGCTGGAAGGACAGATGTTCCCAAAGGGTCCAAATTGCACACTAATGCTTTTGCAAAGGTTTTACCAGATATTTATGAGAAATGTTGTAGGACTGGGAATCCTTATCAGAGATGAAGGGTGGTGGTGTAGGTGGTTTTTGGGGGGGAGAATTCCCAGTGTAATTTATTAGCAAAATGACAATTAAAAAAAAAGAGAAAAAAGGCTATACTGTTAGCTTTTAATTCTTTTTAGCATTATTTAGAGCAGAGACACAGAATTTTCATCAGGTTGGATTGTTTTGTTCTTTGTTTGCTGAGCATGTCTTGCTATTTAGTTTTCCTCAAGAATTTTAGCATCACCAGCAAGCAGCAGATCACTTGTACAGCACCACTGACTTTCCATCTGCCCTGGGAGCTGAGCTGCTCGCAGATTGCTGTGAGTGCAGTGCTCTGTAATGAGCTGAGTTTCTGGAATAACAGAACTGTTTTGTTTCTTTGAAATGCAGGTCAGGTAGCCTATGGCACTGAGCACAGAATCACTGACGTGGTCAGCAGGCTGCCAGGGTCACATGAAGACTCATTTACACACTCTCACAAAGACACAAGGGATGTGTCCTGTACATGGAGGAACAAAAAAAGGAAGGATATGATTTTGCTTTTTATACATTTGATAGTTTCTTTGGGTCCTGGAAAAGGAGGTATTTCAGCATGGATTTGCAAAGGGACTTCTCATTTCTGTGACTGAGAGCAGGAAGGTCAGCTGCAGGTCAGCATGGACTCTATCCTAGGCTGTTATTATTCAGTGCTGTTCTTTCACACCTCCATTCCCATACGGATCTGTGCACTCACAGAATGTGCTCTTAATGCAAAATAAACTCATCTGGTCTTTGGAGACTGAAAGCCTCGGCAGAGTGTGGGGCAAGGAGTGATCAAAGAAAACCTGGGATGCTACAGGGGAGCAATGGGCCAAAGAGAGGAGCAGCTGCATCATTCTTTGAAAGAGGTAATGTCTTTGAGCTCTTGTGCAGATGCACTTCAAAAATCCCAGTACAGATGGAGACAGAATCCCCTCTCCAGTAGAAATCCACCTGTTTTCACAAAAGGCTGAGTAACTCCTTAAATAAGAGATGTAGGTCAGGTGGAGGAGCCAGCTAGGGATGCTTCAGGCACTGCTCCTGGGCAGATGGAGCTTATGGGAAAAAGGGAGATTTGCTGGCTTGGTAGCTTAGTGGTCTGTGCTCTTGTGGCAGAAAAGAGAAATGTGGAGTGAAGGAGGCTCCTTGTAGCAGCACAGGTTTGGAAGAGAGGAGGTTGTTCCCACAAAGGTATTAGTGGTTTTTTTTCAGATGCCTACACAATTAGGAGCACTGGGAAAATGGATTAACTGTTAAATGAAGCATGAGATGCAGCTGTTATCCTCCTCATGCCTTTACTGTTCTCTTGTATACTGCCAAATACCTGGTGGGCACCTAAGAGCAACAGGTAGCAATTTAGTGGCTTAGGAGGGAAATCTCAGAGTTAGGTATGTTTTAAAGTCACTACAAGTGTTCCTACATGCCCTTTGGAGTGGTGGAGCCTGATGGCCCTGCCACACCCCCCCCCTTCCTGCCTTTGCAGTGCTCTGCTCAGATCTCCATTCCCCAGGGTTTCCACACACAGCTGTGCTGCTCTTGTGCTCTTTTGGAGCTTAATCCCTTCTGTGCATCTCCACACATGGATTGTGCTCATGATTATGAGACTTGATCTGTACAGAGCTGCTTATACTCTTGGTGCTGTTTTTTGCTTCCCCTCTGGTACCTTCTGCTTCCCTTCACCTGTTTATCTGCATACATTTGTCCAGCTCCCCCTTTTGCTGTCAGGAGAGAGCAGGACTCCGTGAGGTGTGAGCCATCAGCTTTGCTGGGCTCTTGCATCAGTGTGCACAACAGTTTGGGCTTTGCTGGCTTTGCTGGCTGCTGCTCTGACTGAGATGAATATTGTGTATCTGTGTAATACACAGCCAGTAACATAATGCATCCATATTCTCTGTGCATTGGGCAGAATTTCTCACTTCATGCATCATTCTCAGCTTGCTGCAGCAATTTCACAAAGTCAACCCTTATCTATTAGCACATAGGAAAAGCAGCAAAGAAATACACATGTTACACAGGACTTTTTTTTATTCTTATTACTATTTGAAGGTTTTCTAAGTGTATTTGATGCATAATGAACTTACTCCTTTGGAATCAAACCTCCTTTTTGTGCTAAATAACAAAAAAAATTAGGCTCTGGGTACTTCACATGTTCTGTGCAAAAACTGACTTACCTGATCTCTGAACTGAGCTGATCACAGGTTTGATTTCCTAAGTTATCCTGTTAGTAATTGTAACTTGTAATTACTTTGGGAGCATTACATCACTCATGGAGTTCATTTATTGCCTTCTGTGAGAGGCCCCCTAAATTCCACCAAACAAACCACTGCCAGCCCTCTAAGTGCTCCAGTTTGTTCCTGCTGCTCATGCTGACTCCTGTCCAGGAGGGGAGAGGTGGTCTCCAGTTCAGCTCAAGCACAAAAGCTCTTAGCATTCCTGGTGCCTCTTCTTTCCAGACACCTTTGGAGTCGTGCTTCCCTACAGAAGAGGTGTTACAGATGAGCCCCATGGTGTTTCTGAGGCTTTGGATGCTGTTGAGTGGCTCACTTGGGTGAAAGCAATTTTGGGAAGAACAGCTGAAAGCTTGAGCAGCTTAGGGGTGTCACTTGAGTGGGCAGAGGTGGTTTGGTGCCTGTGGCTCTTGCGCGTTCTGGTGAGCTGGAGCACGACCTGTACAGGAACTGCAGGCTGGAGTTGAGTGTCACACTGCAGCCCTCTTGGTGCCTGGGAAGAGAGGCTGCTGTCACTCTGGGCAGGGGGACAGCATGGCACGCTGGAAGCAGGCCAGCAATCTCTGTGTCCATGTCACAGCTGGCAGGTGAGAGCCTCGTGGTGCAGAGGCAGGTGGGACAGAGCCAGGAGCTCCTCGGAGGCAGCGCAGGGAGACAGGCTGTCCTACAGCCACGGCTCCCTGCTGGAGAGCAGGCTGTGGCACCCTGCTCAGCTTGTCACACACTGCACTCTCCCCAGGCAGCTGGGTGGGCTGGCACCAGGGAAGGAGGGCTGCTTGTCCCACAGCCACCGTCAAAATTGCTCCCAAGAAAGAGCAACTTGGCACCAGCTCCCTGGGATTTGTGACTTTGGCAACTCGTCAATGGTAGGGAGTGAGAAAGAGGTGTGAATGAATTATTCTGTCTCCACAAGATTTTTCCCTCCAGGGGATCCAGGCACAATCTTCCTCCTCCTGTGCTTGTCTTGCTGTTTTTCTAACTCTGCAGCGTGCAAGAAAGGTCCTAAATGTCACCTAAAAATACCTGCCCATCATGGAGACTTATTCATGCTGGGCCCTTATGGAGCATCTCTGCCTAGGGATGATTTTTCCCTGATGTGTAGAGTTACATAATTATATGCAATTATATGCAGACATGGGACTGCCCCCATCTAGTTCTGGTAAGGTGGATTGAAAAGAATGTGAAGAAAGAGTAGGGAAAAGCATAATAAAAAGCAAGAGAACAACACTGACCTGGGCAAATACACTTTCTCCAGCCAGGAAAAACGTTTGTTGAGCAAAACAAGCAAAATGCACCTATTTACTGTTCTTTGCAGTGAATTTTGCAGCCACAAAAGTGATTTCATCACTGCTAGTTCCAAAACCAAAAGATCAGCAATGAAGTCCCTCCCCAGTCCTGAAAAGCACTTGTTATTTCCCCAATAGTATTTGAGGCTAAGCTCTGTTTGCAAGTGTCTTGATATAAATTTTCTTGTTTTGATTTTAAAACAAGATGATTCATATGGTTCTCTCTTGGCAGAGACTGCCCAGCCTTTGGGAAGATGAGATTAAATGATGGGAGTGGTAGTTCTGCATATATTGCCTCTTCCCCCTGTCCCTAACAGGTATTTTTGAATTAATACTGATTTTCAGTAGTCAAGTACTTAATGGATTAAAAGAAGCAGCAAGGGAAAAATCCCAATTTCCAGAGACAGCAGTGCAGTGTGAGAGTGGGGCAAGAAGTGGTTTGCTGCTGGAAAATGCCATCATTGTGTGTGTGGCTGCCTGGCCACGTTTGGTAACTAAAAGGAGACGACTGCAGCCTCACTAAATGGAGCTGCATTCCCTGGGTCAGTCCTGGTGCCAGCAGAGGTCAGGGTGGGGACCTTGCAGCCCCAGCAGAGCAATCTGGGAGTGGGCAGAAGCCCAGCTCGTGGGGTGCCTGGGGTGTGTGTGTGGAAGGCATCCTGGAGTGTGTGTCCTCCCTGCACTGTCACAGCACTTGACAGACGAGAAAATGCTGAAGGCAAGTGCTTACTACTTTGTAAACAACCTAATCTTTTATCAAATAATTTATTTCATGTAAAGGAAGAATTCTGGTTTGCAAAGCTAATCTGTCTTGTCTAAACCCTCTTTTTTTTTAATCTTTGAAACCCAAGTAAGTGTTCAATATATTGTATTTAGTAGATAGGATTTGGGTTTCTTAACAACTTGGCAATCTTGGTTTTGGACTTTCTGGTCATGTTTCTGAAAAAAAAAATCAGCTCAAGAAATTGACATATTTGACAGTGTATTTGCTTTTCTTTTCTTTTTTTTCAATGTCTGAAACATGTTTGCTTGGAAAGTGTGTGTTACAATTATCAGAAGGTTATAACTAAAATTTTCCTCAGACTAAATGACTTTATAAGTCCTGAGTGAGACAATTTTCTTATTTCTCTGGCTTCTATATTGTCAGTCAAAATATTACACATGAGCCAGGAGATGCCATATTTTTCAGGGGAGGTAGGAATCAGTGACAAAAAAAGGAATTTCATCAGAATTGGTGGTTTCACTTCAAGACATGCCAGCAAGTTTTTACTTGTAATTATTTCTGATGTTTGTGTCTTGAGATTCTGAATCTGATGGGCAAAAGGTCTCATTTTAAGGCACTGAGTACTTGCTGGAGTCTGGAGGGCTCAGGCCTTCAGCAGATGAAGGTCACATCTTCATAACTCAAATGTCCCCATCCTCATGGGTATTTTGGTAGAGCAACATCAATAGATAAAGATGGGGATGAAGCTGATCTGTGTAGCCAGGAAAGTGCCCCATGTGGGAACAGTGTCAGGTTTTCTGCAGTGGCACTGGAGCATGGCAGGTGAGATGTCTTTGGGCAGGAGCAGGGCGTGGTTTTGAGGCACTGGGGGTGTTGTTTGATTGTGGCTGTGGTGTGGAAGTGGGACAGGCAGCTGAAATCCGTGGCACTTGTCAAGGGCAGGGCAGCCTTTTGGAACAAACAGAAATGGTGCAAGGGGATGAATGTAACAGATGACAGGAAAGGAAGAGATGGAGAAGGAGAAGCCAAAAGGAGGAATTACACTTTTTGGTGCTGTCAGTCTCAACTGTTCTCATGCTGTCCAGCACAGGAAACTGCTGAATACTTTGTTTCCTGTTGCCTGATGCAGACAGTGCACACAAGAAGCTGGCAAAGAAATACTTCAGTTGTTGTTGCATAGTTTGTGACTCCCTCCTGCTGTTGATGGTATAGGGAAAGTTGCCTAAGTTGAGGTACCCAGCTGGGTAATGTGTTTATCCTCAAAAATCATGTTTCCCATACCTAAAGAACCATTCCACTCTAAAAAGTTATCATCACATTATTAGCTGAGCTGTGCTGTGTTATGAGAGCTCACCTTGTGATGTCTCTTTTTTTTTGACACCATCTTCAAATAATATGCTTGGCAACAAACCAGGCTGATTAAAACCAGAAAACAGGCTGAAGCTCTTTCCCCCTTTCAGCAAGAAAATGAACAAGGCTTTTTCTATAGCTTAAAAATAACTCTGCAGATGAAATTCTGTAGTGCCCAATTCAGCCATATTCACCCAATCAATTTGTCTTACACTACCTCTCTCTGTTTAAAGCTGATCTTAATAAACTGTCAAAACCCCATGTGCAGTGGTGGATAATGTTAACTCATCAGCAGAGGGAGATTTGGGTGAGGGACCTGATGTCTATAAAATGTTGGGGCTGTTTCTTCTCATCAGTTTTTCTTTTCCATACAAGAATGCCAAATATACAGCTATAGAGATAACCAGCTAGTATGAGACTAATATGTGTTTTGACTTTTGAATGTGCATGCTCTGTTGATAAAGTGTTGGCTGCTTTCTGGGTTGGGGTATTGTGGAAAGCAGAGGGAGGTGAAGCCCACAGCAGGAGTCTTTAATTAGAGGAGATGATGGTGTGAATGTGCTGTAGTACACTCAGGTGAGTCTTTGGTACACATTGATTTATACATTATTAAAACAAACTCCTCAGTTACTTTCAGGATCAGTGTGACAATGTATTTTTGTTAAAGCCAGGCACAGGGGACAGAGAACATCTTCTGGGGTAGGCAATTAGTTCTCCTTTTCCTCATCTTGCTGGTCCAACTCGATTAACACCAGACTTCCTCACACATTGCTCTGCTTTATCTGTCTTTGGCAGAACTCCTTTTTGCATTTTTCATCATCACATGGGTAATATGTGAAAGAGAAACCAGTCCTTCTATGACAGAGGAGATTAATTTCAGCAGCTGTTGCAGGATAAATGCAAGATACGAAGGGAACTCAATGTGAAGGGGGTTTAAACCTTGCTTTTGCTTATAAGTAAACTTGCAATGTTTGTACCTTCACATTATTGTTTGGGAACTTAATTTACTAACTGAGGAAAACATTTTTCCTTCAGTGGGCCAAAGCCAGGCTCTAGACTTTGTTTTCTGGGAAGGACAGTGATTCTAGTCTGGAGAGGAAGTCCAAGGTTTAGTTGCCATTCCCTGCAACTTGTGAAAATATTGGAAAAGTGTTAGCAGTTCCTGTACTGCTTCAGGGTCAGTATGGGGCTAAGCAGGGGCTTGTGCTGGCTGCAGTTTCTTACCCAGGAGGAGTTTCTTCACCCTGCTGAATAACTTGCAGTGTGTAGAAGACCCAGAATCTGAAATAGGTTTGCAGCAGGTCAGGGGAGTGGAGGATTAAATGGAGTGAACAGCTGTGCCCAGTGAAAGCTGGGAGTGTGGAAGGTGTTATGTGCTTGGGACTGTGCTGTGAGTTGCCACTCTGACAGTGTTAACAAGTTTTGCCATAATTCAGTTACACCTTGGAAACAGTTAAAGCAATTTAACAGCAAACTTGGCATAATTACTAGTTAATAGCCAGAGCCAGTGCTCCTAAAGTGTAAATTGTTTTGGTATTGATCTAAGCTTACACTGTCAGCATTTTGTAGAGACTGAACTTTAAGTGCTTAATTCAGCTGTATGCAACCATTAATTTTGTTTTTTTGTCTGCAAACAAAGGTGCAAGTGGTTATTCTATTTTTCTGCAATAATAAAATCAATTAAACTGTTTTTCCCCAAACATAGATGACCTTTGTAAGCAACACATTTGAAATGCCAACATGTGAAAAGAAAATTATGATAGGATCCTGTGCTTATTAAGAGAAATGGAGGACTTGATAGCAGATTAACACTGTAGCTACTGACCAGGCCTCCTTTATACTGCTTTCCAGGGGTGGAAGTTCTGTGGTCAGGTCTGTGTTCCACCAGCCTTCCTGCAGTTAAGCTTATGATTTTGCCTCTGAAGCTGTTCCAGTGTCATTTGCTATGTAGTGCTGAAGTCATTGCCTCCTGTGAACTCCAGCAAAGCACAGAGATGGGCAGTCTGTATCACCTTCAGCTCAGAGAAGTGTGAGCACAGTCAACACACACATGAATAATGGGAGATATCTTTGCAGGGTCAGTGCTCCATCTCCAGAATGGAGGAACTGCACAATTTGGAAGACTCTGTCAAAGTCTATTAGAGCTGAATAGGGGAGATTGAAAATGGAGGAATGCATGAGGACCAGGAGAAATTGTTTTCCCAGCATCCTCTTCCCCACATTCCTTGTGTCAGCAGAATGGTGCTACCCATTCTGGTGAGAGTGGATTGGAGTGGTACTGGGTGATTAATACTGTTCAGTGCTTTGCAAATAGAAATGATCTGTGACACCACTCATTGGGAAATACATGGAAAAAAGAGGGAAGTCTGTTGGGATTGGCAAACAAACAGGCCAAAGCAGCCAGAGCAAAACTCCCAGGAGAGATGTGTGTTGCAAACCCTGCATTGCTCCAGGACTTGGGCACCTACAGTTCTGTTACAGGAGCCTTTAATCTTCATTTGGGATTTACATTCCTGAATCCTCTGGTGAAGTTAGATGCCTTGCTTGTGTTGTTATTAAAAGTCCTCCAAAAAATAAGCAGGAAGGTTCTGGTATTTGAGACTGAATGGTTCTTAGCCATCAGATGCATCTGCCTCCAGTCTGTAAATAACAGCATCTTCACTAACACAGTTCCCAAATCCTCAGGTCCCTTGTCTGTTTGCCAGGAAGGCAGTGGGCTCAGCCCCAGTCCCACTCATGTTCTCTGAAGATGCTGGCCATGACTTGTAACCTTTGGATTGGGAAAGGCTGCTCTCATGGAAACGCAATGGGGAGTTTTACTTTGGTGTATTTTAACAGAAACAGCCAAAACATTCCAGTTTCTGTTTTGGGATATTTTTTGTGTGCAAATCTAATCTCAAATTTATTTTATTTTTAAATTGGAGAGGTAAAAAAAAAAAAAACCAAAACCAGTATTAGATTCTAAATTCTTGCAAAGTAGCCAAGCAGCCTGCTGGAGAAGTAGTGCAGTCTGTAGTAAGGATCTGCAGGAACTGTCCTGGGCAGTGAGCTGCTCTGAGTGCCTGCCAGGCTGCTCCTCGAAGAACTCTCAGCTGGTGCTGAGTCAAAACCAGCTCAGCATTAGTGGCTGGGGTCCACACCACTTTTCTCAGCTATAGCAGAGTCCTTCCACACTTTGCTGAAGGACTTAATACATAAACCATACAGAGATCAAATGGAACATTTACATTTACTGATAGCAATTGGTTGTTTAATCCTTATTAGCTTCTGAACAGGTGCTTGTGGTTTGCTCTTCACACAAGGACTAGTTCCTTGAATTTAAAATCCAGTGTCTTAAGTATTTAGAAAGTTTACTTTTCCCATCTGCCTTGGAGTGCAGATGTACAGAAACAAGTTCATTATCCATGAATGGATGCACTTAATTCTGCTGCTCAGCACAAACCTGTGTCTCTTGTGCACTGTGCCCCGAGTGTTGTAGGTCTGCACTGAACACGATCACGGTGTTGTTCTTTCTGGGCAGCAGGACTGGAAATGCACAACTCTGGGTTCTTAATGTTTCAACTGCTGTTGCATCAGACAGCCTGAATGGCAGTGTCCTGGCACTTCACAGCATTTACAGCATTTACAGCATTTACTCCTGAATCCAGAAGGGCTGATTCATGCTTTTCAAGTCTTTTCTTAGACCTCATGAAGAAAGAAGTGAAACTGATGCAGGACCAGTAAATATAACTAAATAGAAATGTGCTACCAAACACAACGTTGGCTGGATTGTTGTTATTAGTCAAATGTTCTCAGTAGCCACAGGTTTAACTTTCTGAAGAATATAATTGCAGCATGTGTTTAGTTTTACTAATTTAGAGAATCAGACATCCTCCACTGAGTTCAATAGAATAATTTTGGACGTGTTTATATCCATCTGACAAAGGCATATGGTTTAGTGACTTTATTATTTGTCTTAATTTTACAAAGAAGTGTTCACATTTAATTAATTGGAAGTATTAAAAAATACACTAATTTTGAATAAGGAATTAAGAAAATATGCTAACTCTAGAAAACCAACTTTGAAAAACAAAATGGAACATTCAACACTGTAGTAAAAATTACATCAATAAATAAAATTATAGGGAAACAGAGATTACTGTAAAGTGGCAACAGTAATAGTGGTTATTCAGTGTTACACTTCATCTTGAAATGATGTACTACCTTGTCAGAAAAGAAAATTCTTAGTTCTCGTCTGCTAAGAGCTCTAACAAGCAATAAAAGAGAAGGTTTTGGGTCATTTACCCCTAGAAGTCGACTCCAATTCAAAAGTTATTTGAGTTAATGATGTATGACCAGAAGGGTATAATACAGATTTAGCCAACATGAAGGTCTCGTGCCTGACATATGGCAAAATATGCAACCCCACCAGTCCTGATGCCTGTATGGTGCCATGTTATGATGTTTATTGAAGTTTCTCAGGAAATGGGGTTCAGCATGGCAGAGTCATCTGGACAATGAGTGCTTCAGCAGATACTCTTACAATCACTTTCCTTTCCCTTTGGAATTTTGCTTTTGGAGACACGTTTCTATTCAATTCTTAACTGTGAGTGTACTCACACGTTGCTTCCCCCATTCTCTAGGGTGTGCTGCAGGGGTTCTGAGCCTGCTGCCATCACAGCTCTAGACACACAGTTCTGTTTCAAGGGATGGTAACTGATAAGAATAGATCATGTACTGCAGATCTCATTATGCAGCTTAGTCAATATGAAACTGCCCATTGACTTTCAGCAACTGTAATGGACCCAAGTTGTGCAGTCTCATATTGGAGAGTATGGAAGTGAAGTGATGCTAGCACAGTGCTGGGAGGAGCTGTTAGTTGTTTTGTTTTCTCAGGTTTTGTACAGAAAAAGTGAAAAAAGCCTGCTGGTGCAGCGCATTTCCTTGCTGCATTGCACTCAATTTTCAGGCCAAGGATAGACATGTGGTGCAACACCTGACTCCCCTGTTTGGAGTTAGATGTCATCAAAAGATGGATGGAAGGAATTCAAGAAACATATTGTGACTTGTTTTGCATCCTCACAAATCTTCATGGTCTGGTTTGTTGCAGATATTGTTCGTGGGAAGTTTTTGCAGCATGGTTCTATTCACTTGGATTTCCAGATGAGGTACTTTCAGTGATTGATTATGATCTTGCAAGACATATTTCATTCTCAGACAAATTTTAAAAAACATTCTCTATTCCTAGGGATGATATTTTGCAAAATGTATGCATTCACAGCTTTCTCTCTCCTCCCCCTGCATGGAGTTTCTAACAACCTAGAATTAAGGTGGGAGAGATGAGTAACACAGAATTGAAAATATCATCATGGCTCTTGCATATGCAACAACAGCTTTGAAATTGCTAGCTGATAAGTTTTCTTCAGATTTGCATGTAAAAGCTCTCAACTTTGCCTTCCCACTTCCCAGTGTGGAATTAAATACATTTCTCTCCATGACAATCAGACTCTATGTCTGTAAAAGTGATGAGAAGAAGCCTGTTATTGTATGATGTATGGCCGTTTAAGCAGCTCTAATTCTTCCAAGGGTTCATTTATCTCTCTAATGTGGTAATGGTGATAATCCCATTTACAGCAGTCCTGCCATATTAATAGGAGGATCAGCACTGACCTGGGGACTTGGTACATGCTCTGCTCCTACCTTGCTGCTGACTTCCTCTATGACCTTCAGCAAGTCTCCAGCCTTTCCTGGGACTGCCAGAAGTCTCCCCATTGCCAAGGATAATGATACTGAAATATCTTTGTAATAGGATAGGAGATCCTTGGAAGTAATAGGCTTGCTGTACATACCTTGCCATGTATGCTAAATTCTCTTCTTCTTTTATTATAGCGTTGCTCCCAAGGGAATATTAAGTGGGCAGGGTGACATTTTCTGTAACACAAAGTTCTGGTCTAATTCCACTCTTGTAAAAGTTTATAGGCACTTTGACTTCTCTGTCCTGTGAATCATTCATTGTGCTAAACTCTGTCTGACAGCTGTTCCAGAACATGGTAGAACACTTTTTTCCTATGATTTCTTGTCTTCTCATATTACATAAGTGCTTTTTAATCTGAATTGGAAGAAACTAGTGGAACTTCAGGGGATGATTCTGTGTTTTCAAGGCATACATGGTTTAGGTGCTGAGTGTCTAAAAGACCATTTGTTTTTTTCAAGTGATGACATAGTGTTTGTCTCGAGATGGTGTAAGTTCTAGCACACCTGGTTGGAAAGAAATGAAGCTGTTGACAAGGCCTTATTTAAAATGATTCTGTCAGTCTAGGGTGGTTTTCAAAATCCAGTGGTCCAAACTAAAGCCCATTTTTAATCATAAAAAGAGATTGAAGAAGGGAATGTCATTTTTTATGTGCTTTTATGGCATCATTCACAATGGGATGCAGGCTGGGTTGAATTCTGCTCACGACTGCAATAGCAGTGTTTTAAATCAATAGCAATGGCATTGCAGTCACAGTGCTCTAAGGATGTAAAAAATATAATGTTCACTCAGTGAAGTTATATCTTTTGTTCAACCAGTGCAACCAGATAAAGCAGGTAAACTTTCAGGCAACAGTGGTAATTGTAAAGTGATAATGTTTGTAGTAAATGTTAATGTTAATTAAAATATTGCATGTTTCTTAGCAATACAGAGTTAGAAAAGCTTTATACCAAGTACAAAATATTTGCTAAGCTAAAAATAGGACCGTGTTTGAATCACTGCAAAAGGCCCTAGCATTAATAATCTGTTACTGTTTTTCATGAAATACAATTATTATAACAATAATTGTGCTTATAGGCTTAATTATAATCACTTGCACATGGACTGCAACTATACTCATGCCAATATATTGGTCTAATAATTTAATTTTCTGCTTTACAGAAGTCTTACCAGGAAAAGCATAAAAATATCTGTACAGTAAATTAATATTAAAGGAAATCAAATGAACTACAGAATGCTATTACAGTATTTGGTTAAAAACATTTCTCACAGCAAAGTCTGGTTCCCCAGACACACCTGGAACATGTTCTCTGATTTGGGACCAATTGTTGTCTTTATGAATAGCTGCCAGTTCAGTATCCCGTGGCTGAGGCCCTTGTACAAGAGGAAGGGCTGATGTGGCTCCTGAGCAAACCACCACACCAGTCCTTTCTTGGGCCACTGGTGGAAAGCTTGTCAAGAGAAACATGAGGCACGAGAGAGAAATACTGGATGTCGGGGTTAGACCCTCCTGTGTTTCGGCCAGGTTGAGTACAGAGCAGAAACCCTGATGCACTAAACTGGGCTGGGCATGAATCTTACTGAGAGCAATTCCATGGCAAACAAGTGGTTACTTCAGAGCACGTTGGGCAGGACAGCTTCCTCAGATTTGTTCTTTTCTGCAAGCTAAAAAATCTTACTGAGAGCAATTCCATGGCAAACAAGTGGTTACTTCAGAGCACGTTGGGCAGGACAGCTTCCTCAGATTTGTTCTTTTCTGCAAGCTAAAAAATCTTACTGAGAGCAATTCCATGGCAGACGAGTGGTTACTTCAGAGCACGTTGAGCAGGACGGCTTCCTCAGATTTGTTCTTTTCCACAAGCTAAAAAAAAGTGCGTGCTGTCTAGTTATGTGAGTTATTTTTAGCTGGTTGCATGCTGTTCTGATCGTTGTGGAATATTCAGAACAGGAACTCCACTTTTCCTGTCTATCATCTCTTAAAGACTTTCCACAAGTGAACATTTTCTCCCTTTGTAGCTATTTTAAAAAATCATCTCGGCAACTGTCAGAGGTTTATGGGGGGAGAGAGGTGTCTAACCCTCCTCAAAGCAAAGAAAGGTGGCCCTGTGCTGGCCACTGCCTGGGACTGCTCAGTGATTAATAATGTGGTAGTTCCAGAGGCAGATATGAGCTCTGGAGATTTTTTTATAACATTCTGCTACAATTTCATTTTGCTTAGTGGGACAAAATAATGCTGTCATGAAACATTAGTGTGTGTGCAATCACTGCATGTCATTGCAATTATTCAGGTGTTTTTAAGCTCGTTGCACAAGAACTTAGCCAAACACAGCTGTAAATAAAGAGGGAAAACACTGGTTAAGAAAGATTCAGGCCACTGGGGAAAATTCTGTGTCACTCCAAAGCAGTTCAGATTCCTTTGGACCTGCTGCACTGTAAGGAAGTAGTTGACTTTAGCCAAGCAGCCCCAAGGTGGAGCAGAAGGATTGAAAAACTTCACCAACACATGTAGGAGCTGCTGTTCCAATAATAGGCATGAATGCAATCTGAGCAGCCTGAGGGATGTATAGGACTCCTAAACACCAAGCTACAATAAACAGGGAAGCAGAAAGTGTGGAAGTCTCTCTTGCTGCATGGATGACAACATTTTGCCAAACTTTGCACTGTCATTTGAGCTTTACAGGGAGGAGAGGTCAGGCTTGTCAAGAGCTCTGGGGCTTGGTCCAGGGCCACCAAGCTGATGGGAGCTACTGCCTCATCTGCTCACTCTTGGTGCATCAGTGTCTGCATCCTCAGATAACTTAAAGTGATTTTAAGTTTGGCCTCCAAGGACAGAGCACAAAAGGAAAGTAAAGGATATATTTATTGTTTTGTGACCATTGTCATACCCTCCTAACAGGTCTGACCCCTCTGGTTGTCTATGCCTTTGTCTTAACTGTGTGTTTTTTTCCTAGAGAAAGCTCTCACTCTAGAACAGCAAAGCATATACTTTATTTGTAAATTCTTTTCCCCTCTACTCTTTTTGTAAAAATTGTTTCAAAGCCACTTATAATTTTGCACCCAAACACTTAATAATTATTTTGTATTTGAAAACTCTGTCTAAGTATACTTTGGCTTACTAATAGCAGTTATGTTCTTCCAGGAAGAACTTCCCAGGTGACTGTAGGATTTTACAGAAAATTCCCTAACTGCATTAATTGTTTTTAACATGTTACTTTCACCATATTCCAAATTCTTTTGTGCTGTTCATCTCTTGTTTCGATATAGGAAATGGACTGTCATACTGATTTCCATATTGCTCTCACTGCACTGATTTGAACCTTCCTGATATTTCGGTGACTTTCCTTTGGTGTTGTATGTAGGAGACATTTGGTAGGAGGAAAGCTAAGTGGCAAGGTGATGAATTTGTATTCAGTGCATTGTTTATAGAAAGGAAATTATTTTGTTTTTCTTGACTCTGTTCTGTAGAAATAAGCTTGGAAAAGAAATCAGTGTTGGACTTTGCTGCTGGTCCATAAGTAGATCTGCATTTCTAAGAGCTGAGCTCCAAACAGCACTAAACAAGGGACACAAGGATTTCCAAAAGCATTTGGCATCCTCAGGTCTATTGGAAATCTGAGCTGGTGCATTTGCAACTTAAACTTTTTAAATGCTCTGTCACTGTTGTCAGCATTTCATTATTCAGTGATGAATTAGCCAAGTAGAAACATTAACTTTTTTTCTGGGATGCAAATAGCTGTTGCTATTTTTTCCAACTTATTTTTGAGACATTTATTTTTATAAAAAAGCCTGAAGTAGTGATGATGGAAAAAACCCAGTCACTTTCATTATTTTCTCCTTTTCTGCTCTGAATATTTTCTTTGAATTTTGCTCTGTAATGTTAATTTGAATGAAGCCATTCAAATTTTAATTCTCCAGCTTGGTGTAGCCTTTCAGGAGGACAGTCTTAACTTGACAATGTATTAATTGCCAGGGAAACCATCCAAAAAATATGCTTTGGCTGTCATTTCACCCACTCCTATCTTCCACTCTCCACTGACAATCAGTTTTCCAATGGTATATTACTAATACTCTGAAGAGAAATGCCATTATTTATCTAGCAGGCTCTCTCTGTCTACGGGTGTCTTGGGTACATAATTAGACATAAATTTTTTTCTTAACTTCCAAGTGCCTCCCCAAAACGTAGATTAGAAAGAAATGGAGTCTAGGAAAGAGAAGAAATGAAAAGTATTTGACAGTGTTTCTCTGCGGGTTTTTTTTTTTAGAAAATATTAAGATGAGGCTCTGTAGGCTCCCTTCAAAGGAGGGTGACATGCCTCCTGCTGGGATAGGAGTTTTGTTCCTCACTGGAAATGCAAAGATGTCTTTACATGTGTAAAGTTGCAGGGAAAAGAAAGCAGTTCAGCACTGTTTAAAGGGAAAGAAATTATATTTTTTAGTCACTTAAAGTTAAAAGAAGAGATAAGGTGTATCTCACCCATAGGTAATCAGCAATAAGCATCACAGCTGGTCACTCATCATTTGGGGTAATCAAATAGCACACTGGTTCTTAGTCTTAACTGAGAAAGTGGCTTCAAGTAAAATTAATAGTATGATAATTAATTTTACTGACAACAAAAGTCTTCACACAACTCCAGATGTACACACTTAAAAATAATGCCCTCTGCAAATTAAGTTAGCATTGACAGTGCAGTTCTGCAGTACTAGATGGCAGTATTAAGAACACTGTAAGAAATTTCCATTAGTTTTCTCTGGTTTTGCTTTGCAATCAATATGAATCAGTGAGAAATATGTTGTTGGAATGTAAAAAAGCGAAAGTATAATTTCTTATTGATTAGTCTAACATAGCCAGACACAAAAGAAAACAGTGCTTCAAATGCTAAAACAGGGAGGAAAGGAAGTTAAAGAGCACAATCAATTTATTGAATTCCCAAAGTTTGTGGCTTGTTTTGAAAAAAATTTACCATGTGTTTTCAGTGATTTGATTAATGAAACTCTTCCTTGATATTCTCTGGACAGTGTTACAAATAAGACAGAATTTAGAGGAAAGTGTGCATGGAAAAGCCTATTTCCCATGAAGATGGGAGATCCCAGTCATAACTCTGTTAAATTGTCTCAGAAAAAGAGTTAAAGGCTAAATGAATTACTCTGTGCAAGAAACTTCTGTACAAACTCTTCCAAAAGCTTTTTTCCATCAAGATGTACCACCTAGGTCAATAACTCATTTGATTAGTCTGTGTTGCATGCTCTGGGTTACAAAAACCAGTTTAAACTCAAGGAACTGTCTGGTCTCTAAACTCAACAAACTGTCTGGTCTCATCATTCTGTCTCTCCTGTTTTTAGCCTTGAAGCATCACTTTGAGTTTTGGGATTTTTTCAGTACTAGGACAAAGTTGTTCAGGCTTTTTAAAGGTACTTGGAGGTATAAAGATACAAATCTGGGAAAATGTGGGGAATTTCCTCTTCCCATTTTACCAAGCATTAAGATCCCTCCCTTCTGTTTTCTTTGCTGAGGATTAAATTCTGTTTTGAGGTGGTGCTGTATGAAGAAGGCAGGAGTGTTGCATCCTGGCTCCCCACTGCTCCTTGGTGCTGGCAGATTGTCATTTTTCACCCTCAGCCAGGGCAATGCAGTGAGGACAAGCTTCAGGATCTTGCGTGTTTTATCCCAATATTTTTGTGTGTTTTCACCTGTAAAACCAATAGACTTGAGTTGTCTGAGCCAGATTTGTGTCTGGCTTGTTTTAATTTGAGAGAGCAAATGCTTATGTTGGGAGCAAAATGCAAAAGGAGCCTGAGTTCCTCTGTCGCAGACCTGAAATTCAGTCTTATCTTCCCAGACTTTATGGTTATAGGAATTACTAAAATTCCTGTAGGTACCCTAGGCTTGCTCAAACTGTTGTCACTGTGGTTTTATGGACATCTGATGGGTTTATAATCCCAAATTCTATTTTGGAAATACATTTCATGTGGTAGTAAAGTGCTTTGATGAGATAGTGTATAAATAACACAGGCAACACACTTGGAATACTGCAACTCTGGAGATTTAATTTCATAAGAAAGAAATGCCATCCAAAACAGGAAAGTGAATCTGAGGGGCCAGAACTTATGGTAGTATATAGAGCTTGTTGTTGGCAAAGTAAGCTAAGGATTATGGAATGCATTTGATTTGGCTGATCTTGGAAATATTCAGTGTTAAATTATCTAAGTGTTAAGATTGTGATCTGGTATTTTCTTGTTAGAGTGCAGTCTCTAGTTGGTTTTATTTTTACATTTTTTAGGGGAAAATATAAAAGCTAGAAAGAGATATTTAGAGTTGAAAGATGTTTGTCAGCATATGTCTATGGAAATTGCTGAAAAGAAATGGTAAAAAAGCTTCTCAAACCCAGCACTGCTCACCCTCCTCCTCCAGCCCTGCAGAAGACTCAAAGTTCAAATCTTATCAGTGTCATACAGCTTATGCTCAGAGCTGCTGAATTTCAAGAGGTGCTTCTGGGAGCAATTGTGAATGAGATGTAGAATCTGTATCTCTTCTTCCTTTTTTTATAGAATAATTTGCTAAGTTTATTGGTTTTTCTCCACGTATTGGCTCTGGTTTATGCGTGGATTAAGGCTGTGCTGGTTGACCTGCCCTATATCTGTCTTCTCAGCTGTGACTGCAGAAAGTGGCCCTAAGGCACAAGTCCCATAAATGATCAGAGAAACCTTGTGTTTGAACTTTCAAATTCTCTCATAATTGGAATTTGTCCCTAATACTGAATGACACTGAAAACACCAGAATGTGCGAAAAAAATCTTTCCCATTTTGAAATATCATCATCTGCTCTTTGCTGGAATATCATTTAATTCATCAAAAGGCTTCATTAATCCAACAGACTCATTCAGAGAGACATTTGATCACATGCATTGAGTCATAATGTCATCCTAACTACTTCTGAAATCATCTGACAATCTATGCCTTTCACAGAAGCAGTAACGAGACTGTAAATTTGAAATGAAATGGAAAGGCAGATAACTGGATTGATGATTTGTTAATGATGATATTGAACAACTCCCTTACTCTTGATCCACAACAAAATTTTAAAAAAAAACTTTTGAGGGCATGGTGTCCAAACCTGACAAGGTGCCAACACAGAGCTTGTGTGCAGGGATAATGATACTGCTTGTAGGGCTCTTAGCAACCATGCCAGGGAGCAAAGCTTTTGGCACAGCTGGCTGTGGTGGAAACCCATTTGTATTTCTCCCTGCACAGCTTTGGCTTTTGTTAGATGAGAGGGAGCAATTGTTCCTGACTGTTGCTTTTCAATATGCTGTGCAGGAATTACGAGTGGCAAATCCAAAGCGCATATTAGTTCAGCCTTTTGGTCCTTCCTCTGGGCCAAGCCAGCTCTGTACTTCAGAGCAGCTGCAGCCTGGCGTTGTGGAGACATGACCCTTTGTACACTGCTTTTGATGTTAATGGCAATGGCAGCATTGACCTGGCACATTCTGCTGCTTCATCACTCTTGCCCAGGCAGTGGCAGAGGCTGAGCTATGCCTGCCTGTCTCTGCTTGGCTGGGACAAGGAGCTGCTCACACCCCTGGTGTGTGTGGCTGGGACTCTCTGCAGGCCCATCTCATGTTGCTGTTTTGAGGGCTGACAGTAAACAAATTCCTAAATCTTAGTCCAGTGTCCAGTATACAAATGTCTGGGAGAAGTGGCCTGATTTTAAGTTAGGGTACAGTGACTCAGGTGTAAAAACCTGGGTGTTGATTGCAGGTGTGGGTGCGTGGCAAGTGTCTGACCTGGTATTTCACACCATCTACCTTCTGCAATAGATGTTATTCCTTGCAGGATGATATTTAGCTTTAAGCATAGGAGGCTCTTCCCTAGAGTAGCAAATTTCCTGCAGATGGGCAGACAGGACCCACCACCTCTCTCCTTCTGGTAATCCATTGCTGTACTTTGAGGAGGGCAGGGGAACAGCTAATGGCAAGGTGTTCCCACACTGCTGTGCCCCAAGAGTGGGAGCAATTCCCTGGCACAATAAGCCCAGTAAATCCCTTATTTGGAGAAGGGGAAAGTATCTCCAAAGATTTGCTTATGCTTCTCCAAATTCCTGAACTGGCTGTAGTAAATTAGATATATGTAACTTATTGCTCTGTCTCAAAAATGAGATTTACAATCACCTATTACAAAAGATCACTTTCAATTTCAGATGGCCTTAAGCTCCTTATGCCTCTGGGCATGTGCTAACTAATGCCACTGTTTAGCAGCCCTGTTTACAATATATATTTTGTAAATTATTTCTGCCTAAATTTCCCCAAACAAATTTAGTTTGCTGTTTAAATGAGTCTCAGATACAGTCCCAGGCTTTGCTTTCAACAAGCAGTTGTTGGAACAAAACATAGTGCTCATAAATATTTGCTGAAAGCAAACAGCTGGGGCAAAATTCTGGGCTTTAAGTGGCTGAAATGGCTCTGAATATATTTATTCTTTGCTCACTGTGATTATTCATCACTCTTCATCTTAAAAGGAGAATGAAGCTGGAATTATAAGCAGTGCTGCTAAGTGAGAAAAACAAAGGCTTTGTTAGAGAAACTGGCTGTTATATTTCTTTAGGTCAGATCCCCTTTACTGCTTGTATTTCTTTTTTCACTGAAACAGTAATTTCAGGAAATACATCTTGCTCATCCTGCGTGCAAGCTTGTGGGATTTTATTTTTTTCATAGTATCACTGTCATAACAATTTGCTGGTGAGCTAATATCAGAATCCATGGACTTCTGATCTTTTATGTGGAATCTCAGATAAATTGGTACGTTATCACACACCCCTGTCACTGATGTCAGAATCCAGTAGTTACTACTCACTAAAGTTTGGCTGACATTTACACTGGTGTTTCCACAGCTATTCAAGTGCTGTGTCATCACAAAGGGGACTTTTGCTGAAGAGACAGCTGCTATCCTGCTACATGCAGCTGATCCCATCTTGATTTCAAGCTTATTCTGACCCTGCCTATAACAAGATAAGCATTGCCTGGATAATGTAATGGGTAAATGTACAGTGAGGAATCATATGAAATTAAGGATTTGATTTTAGCCAGCTGCTTTTATTCCCCATATGCTAAAGAATAAGTTTTGCTTTAATTCATGAATTTATAAATTGATCTACCAATTTCTTTTTAAAACACTGTCTGGTTTCTAGAAGGGAATAGAATATTAACAAGGAGAAATTACAGTGCCATGAACCATCTAGAATTTCATCAAGAACTCTGCGAAAGCAATCATCTGATGATAAAGTTTGGGCATTAAACTGCAGAGGGTATGATTTAAAAAAAACACAGTTGTACCAATGTCAAGAGAAATTGCCTAAATGTCAGACCTTTCCAGTGTGTAGCAGATACAGGTATGAATGTGTGTTGATGAGTTTCCCAGGATGCTGGAGAAGGTGGCCTTGGTTTTCAAGGACACTTGAAGAAGAGCCTTGGGTTTTCAAAGCCATTTATTTCATTTCAAAGCCATTATACCACATATTCCCAGTGCCAGAGCCAGTGAGCAGCTGATATGGATGGGGTTGCAGTGTGCTCAGCACGAAAGGCACATGAGATGTTTTCTAGTGCTTTTGAAGAGGAAGAACAGGAGTGGTTAAAGCTGGCCACTGGAAGATGGGTTCCTCTGGTCCAACAGATGGGGAAAATGAGAAGAAAAAGTGACCAACTTCAGTCAACAAGGGCTGAACGATTTGAACATATTTTCCCCTAAATTGCTTAATTCAGAGGTTAGTAGGATTTGACCCCAAAGCGTCACCTAAGGTGCAACTCATGGGTTTCAGAAGCTGCGTGATACAGGAGTGTCTTTGAGTGCAGAACCCCATATGTGTATGATGAGGAGTCCTATGAAGCTGTTTTTCTTGGACAGCATTTGGAAAATAGAGACTTGAAACTGGGGTGTTTTCTTGTCAAGGGGGGAGCATTGAAACCAGAAGGGTTGAATGTTTCAGGGGCACAAGGCTGAACTCAGAATCAACTCCAGAGGAGGAGCTGAGTGTCAGAGAGCCTTTGGACAGATGACTGACAAGAACATAAAGTGAATGCAAGAAAAACCTCTGGCAAGTTTGACAATAGTTTCAGGAATATTTGTTCTAGATAACACAGGGTGCTGATAATGTGGTGATTTGGACCTAAGACCATAGCTACCCAGACAGCTGGCTAGGTATAAAAAAGGAAGAAAGAGAATAGTCAGGGTCTTTGCAGCATGTGGAAATTATTGATGTGATTCCCAGCATGAGGCATAAGAAGATAAAAGTATTTCCCATTGCCCTCCTGGGACACTGTTCATTGAGGCTCAGATAGCATTTGTCAAGTGCTTTCAACATGGAAAACTCAAAACCAGCTCTTAGTATTAACAGCGTCCTGCATTAATGCTTAACATGAAAAATAGCATGAAAACTACTAATAAATGAATAAATAATGAGAGCAATAGTAATAGCTCACAGGTGAATGTACACTGAAAATCTGAATGATTTCCTTCTCTGTGAGCTGCAGACTCGCCTCAGTGTCTGTTCAGATGGGCTCAATGTGGCTGGGTCTGTGCAGTTAGGGGTGACACCTCCTTTGCCTTGCAGCTGGCAATTAGCTCACTTTCCAGCTGATGATAAAGGAGCCTGTATCCTATGCTCCTGCTGGGGAGTTTTGTTGATGGGGTGAGGAAGAAAATGTGAAGTTGTGACTGATGTTGGTTCATGACACACAGCCTGATTATTACATCCTGTTAAATTGCATGTGAGCTTCCCAGGGTTCTTGGTTTACATGTTGTAACTTGAACTACTTACAACTTGCTGGGACAGACCAGCAAGAACAGCTGTTTAGAAACCTGCCATTATTTTTTCCCAGCTTTACAGAAATTTCACCTTCCTCTGGCAATGCACTAAAGCTTACATTTAAATTTAGTATGTACTAATGGCTTTCTGAATCAGGGTCTTTAGGCAGCATTCATGGCTTGATGCAGCTCTTTTGGAGCAGGTGAGCAGATTATGTAGAAGATGATTGATAAATAGGTTAAGAAATTTGGAATTGGAGGTGGGAATTCAACAGATATGTTATGGATTTTATGCTGAACACTGTCATTGTGGTATCTATTATACACCAATACAGATGAGTAGTATGAGCCTGTTAATGAATCAAAGGGGGCATCAGAATAAGAGGGAAAAAAACCATTTTGAGTTTCTCTGCCAGAAGATATTAATGAAACCTGAAAGGCTTATGAGTTAATACATGAAGCTCTATATTTACAGGGAGAGCAGGCAAACACTGGCTCCATTTTATAGATTGGAAATTTGAGAAATAATGGAAAAAAATCGTTCTGCTCAAGGTTTTGAAACAAACCAAGAAAAATAAGTACTTAATGTCTTGTGCCAGACATTTGTTAACTTTGTAACGGCCTGTGAAAAGATGTGAAATAAAATTGCAAAGCAAACAGTTCAACTACACATATATAGCAGGGAAAAGCATAAGAACTATATGCCCATGCTAAATCTTAGAACTAGAAAAGCAATAACACAACTATCAAACTTTCTTATTGTATCAGCACTAAGCCTAGGATTTATTTATTTTCCAATGTGTCCTGACTTACTATGCTACAGCCAGACCTGTCTTCCCAAGTAATGTGAATGGAAACTTCAGAGCTGATACAGAAATCCACAGCTTAGGGGATTATAAGGACCTAAGCATTTTTGCTTATTCTTGTTCATTTCTCCACCAGCCACTGAAGCTCTGCATCTTGTGATGAAACTGTGGGAGGCAGAAGGCAAAGTGATGGGAAAGGATGGTCATTAGGAAAGTTTTTGACATTCTAGAAACTTTGCATCTGCATGTGAAACATGATGAGTGGGGAGGTCTGTACCTGGTCTCTCCAGGAGCAGCTTCTGCAACCAGGGAGGAGTTTAGGTTGGTTCCATTGAATTGAGGTAAATCACAATTTCCTGATAAAAAGGCAAGTCACCTAAAGGAGGTTAAATGCAGCCAAGTGTTTCATTTACAGTGTGCCTGAGTGTGATGTGCTCTGCCTTCCCAAAGCAGAAGGACCTGCCCACGCCACCAGTTTTCCTCTGCATACTTTGCAGATGGGCTGACTGTTTAGAATTTCATTTAACTGGTGGGGATGGCATCATATGATGCAGAGACCTGATCCAGCCCCTCCCATCAGCCTGTACAGTGGTTGTGGTTGCTGTACCTTTCCCAGATGCCCTGCAGAGATGGCAAAACTGTGTACAGTAATTGCCTTTGATCCTTAAAACGTGACCTAACTCCATTCCAGCAGGAGTGCAGCTGTTCTGACTTGGCTCAGCCCACATCCAGAGGTTCTGTTCAGTTGCAGATCCCAGAAATTTTAACAGCTGATATTCTTTTTTAGTCTCTTGGAATGGAACTGGTGCCCTTGCTCAGGCAATGGCAACTTGGAGTGATTTGACTCAGCAGCCACAGGGAAGCATCAGCATGGAAGGGAGAAACAGGGAGCCTGGTGTATGTAAGAGGAAAGGGGAATAACCATTTCTACCTCACATGAGGTTGCTTTTATTGAGTCATAAGAATACTGTTTTCTGATGGTGTAAGATGTTTTGAATTAAGACTTTCTCCAGATCCTCATGACCGAGCTGATATTTCTTGGTGGTGTCAGGATCTGCTGCCACACAGAGCCAGGCCTGGTGCAGCCGCCGCCGTGAATTTCTGGGGACTTCTGTTCTCAGGTGCCAAGCGTGTTCCGGGGCTTGACCATAGCCATTAAATGAAAAAACTACAGTAGGAGTTTGAGTTGGGAGGGAATTGAGCCCATTTCTAGTGGTAATGGAAAGCAGGGAAAAAGAATCGGTGTCCGGTTGGGGCCTCAGTGGTGCCCTCAGGGCAGAGCGGTGCCCCCAGGCCATGGTGCCCTCAGGGCAGGGCAGTGTCCCCAGGCCATGGTGCCCTCAGGGCAGGGCGATGTCCCCAGGCTATGGTGCCCCCAGGGCAGGGCAGTGTCCCTAGGCTGCCCTCAGGACAGGGCGGTGTCCCTAGGCCATGCTGCCCTCAGGGCAGGGCGGTGCCCTCAGGCTTTGATGTCCTTAGGGCAGGGCGGTGTCCCCAGGCCATGGTACCCTCAGGGCAGGGCAGTGTCCCCAGGCCATGGTGCCCTCAAGGGTAGGGCAGTGTCCCCAGGCCATGGTGCCCTCAGGGCAGGGCGGTGTCCCCAGGCCATGGTGCCCTCAGGGTAGGGCAGTGTCCCCAGGCTGCCCTCAGGACAGGGCGGTGCCCAAGGCTGCCCAAGGCAGAGCAGGTGCTGTGTGAGGGGCTCCAGGTGTGGTCGAGGTGGGAGGTCCTGGGTTGAGCAGCATTTGGGCAGTGACAAGAGCCAAGGGCCACCAGAACCTGTGTCCCTTAGAGCCAAGTGACCTCAGTGCCAAAGGGCTTCTGGTCACTGCAGAGGGCGAAGGACGTGCCGTGTTCCCAGATCCAGGGCAGCCAGGGTCCTCCAGTGCCACCCTTGGTGAGCCATAGGGATTTTTTGAGTCCTCACTGGAACCATTGGGTTAGTGACAAAATCCCCTTCTGGGAGTGGAATGCTCTATTCAGGATCTGGCTCAGCTCTCCACACCACATAAACTAACCACAGCTTTTTCTTCTTCTATTTTTCAGTTGTGATTCAGACCTGTTTCTTGTCTGTTCCAGCACTTTGAAGCTACACTGTGCTCTGATCTGTGTTCCCCTGGACGGGCAGAATTAACTGGAATTTAAACTGTTGTTGGCACACGCACAGGCAGGACTGTGAGTTTCTTAGGGGATGAATAATCAATGCTTATATGCCTTATTGTCCTTTACAAGTGAAATTCAATCATTTGGCTCCTCTGAGTAGTTCTTTTGTGCCCTGCTTGTACCTTAGGTCATTGAAATTTAGGCATGACTGTGTCTTGTGTCTTCTCTGCAATAATTTGCTAGGGCATCACTCAATCCTTGAGCTCTCTTTAAACTGAAATAGTATTTCTTCTGAAATTAAAGGGTTATAAATAGATATTCAGAACTATTAAAGACCTTTTCATTAGTCAAAAATCCCCCCAACAAATCAAAATTCCCCTCCCTCAAAACAGCATTAATTTTCCATCTGTAATGTACATATTAGCACCCTAATAGTGTCCAGACATATGTAGTTTTACCACATGTAAGCTAATTGGATTTACTTGGCATATTAAATGTCTAGCAGTCCTGTATTTGTAGGATTCATAAAATAAAAATCTTGTTCCTCCCTTTCCCGTATTTAATTATTTTGGGCGGATCCTTTGACTGGCAGTAGTTTTTAAATACCATCCACAAAAAATACATAGTACTATATATAGAAAGGATTTCTTTTTTTCTCATGGCAGTTAGCACCAATTGCTTTACATAAAAACCTGTGTGGTTTTTTTTTAACTTGTAAGTATCTGCATTCCTTGGGATGTGTAAGTAATTACAGTAACCAGTTTTAAATTACTTTTGTATCTGCAAATACTTCCTGAGATGCTCAAATGAAAGCAAAGAGCCTATGATTAAATTAAGTAGTCATTTACTTTCTATTAATTAGATTTTGTCCAAATCTCCTTTCCCTTTTTGCCAGCTCCTGTATATATTTTCCTGTTTAAATACTTGATCTAGTTGATCTGTTGTTGGAAATGCTGCTCTTTTGTAGATGGATAATTCAAAATATGTCATCACCACATTCTTGTTTATTTAGTTGCTCTTCCTGAAAGTCTGGTCCCTACTTTACATCCCCCTCCTCCATCCAGTGGAGTAAATTCCAGGTCCCCTCTTGGTGTACAAATGTGTGCAGGCCAGGTAATAGAAGGAAAGGAAACAGTTTTCATAAGAATAACACCCAGTTCTAATTTTTTATGCAATAAATCTTAATAACACTGAAGTAACTTTAGCTATGAAATGAAATTCACATTAAATTTTTATGCAATAAATCTTGAGAGTAACAAGATAAAAATCAAGTTCAGATCCTGCAGGAGCCCCAAGGCATAGGGGGAGGACTTAGAAATATCTGCTGCAGAATGTTCTGGTAAGGTCCACTTGTTCAACCCACCCTTCAGAAGCAGAGCAGGTATTTTTCCAGTGAATTAAAAAGTACCAGTCTTTGTTCTGCCCTCATTTTGAACTGTACAAATGTGTTTGCAGAGGATTGTGCTGGATGTTTTAAGTCTGTTCTGCTTTTTGTCCAAGGTGATCAGAAATAGCATTAAGGCCACTGAACACGTTTTCACAACGTAGATCATGTAGCTTTTGTAAATCAGTACTCAGTTTCTGTATTCTCTTAGTTTATATGTTGTTGGGGTTTTTTTCTTTAATGAAACTGCTACGATTTAGGCTCTTTCCTGTTATTTAATACTTGTCATTTAAATAAATTATTGTAGAATACCTGTTTCTAGAGTATCTATCTGTCTGTCTATCTTAACTATTTCTGTTTTTAAAAAAGTGGTACCTTGAAAGTGCCACCAGTCTCCAGCATAAATTCTCCTTAGTCATGCTGCTGCATTTCAGTCTCGGCTGTTTGAAAGAAACCAGTGCAATCAGAAATCCTAAATTGCTAGGATTATAACAAAAGTGAGTAAATGCTATGAGTATTTGTCCAACATAAAACTGTTAAGATATATTTTATTATTATTGCATAATATACCCCTATTTAAGCTTCCTGAAATGAGTACTTAAACCAGAGTTTTTCTTTCCAATATGAAATAGTGTGAGGAAAACGGCCTGGTAAGGTTAGATAATATATCCTAGTTATAGAACTTAAGCCCAATAGGCTTCATCAAAATATAGTAAAGTGAAGTGAAAGATGAAGTATAAACTAAAAGAAAACAATTTTGCTTGAGCTATTGTAGCCTATATAAGAGAAGAAAGCAGGAAAGATTAGTTTCATAAGACTGGTTTGAAACAACATAAAGCAAGTTAAATTTTTGGGTTACAAGCACATAGGGAGATCTTGGGACCCTGGAAAGTTGAAGATGCAACCTTGTGCGTGTAATGCAGTATTTACAATTAATGTGAAAATGGTTTGCATCCCCTTTACCTGCCCTTGTTGTACAAGTAAGATAAAAATAAATTGTGCATGGCTTAAAGTCTTCATTGTCAGGATAAACATTTCTTGGAGCTGTTTAAAGCTCCAATCTAACAGTATATTGTCATGGGGCTTGAGCATAAATTGGCAAAATATGATTAAATTATAAGTCTAAAAATTATAAGTCTAAAACCACCTCATAAATAGAATGACTTGTGGAGGAAGCCAGTAAGAATGAAAATAGTTTGTTTTATATTAAAGATATAATAGATGAGAAGCTATAGATCTCTGGGTAGAGAGCACAGAAGCTAAATCACAGTGATTATTTTTGTATTGGAATACACACCACATGGTATTATGCAGAGTCCTTGTTTAAGAGCACCCTCCCTCTACAAAAAGGAGAGAATTTTAATGTAGTTGTGTTTTACTAATGCTCTGAATTGGCAACATGTGTCAGTGTGCAGTGATCCTGGGAATTAAATGTGCAAGGGCTTCTCCTGTGCACCTCTGGTACCCACAGTACCCAAGGGCTGGTCCTTTATCAGCTCACAAGCTGAAGTCCTGAAGAAGTTCCAATTCCTCTTTTGAATTGAGTGTCTTGCAGAAAATGCCTTCTGAGCTTTGGTGGTTTTAGTTTTTTGTTTGTTTGGGGTTTTTCATGTGGGTTCTTTGTGCGTTATCTTTTTTTTTGTCTACTGCTTTTGTGCTGGTGTCACTTTAGACCAGTATAACCCAAAATCCTGAGCCAACAGCCACCAACCAGCAGTGTCTTTCATTTGATCTCAGACATTTTGAAATTTGTTTATTTTTGCAGGTATAATTTGGCAATTCCTCAAAAATTCCTTTCTCATTGATAAATTCAGGCAAGTGAAAAGGTGTGCTTGTTTTCTCTTGGCAGGTCTAGTTTACCAGGTGGAGTTTTTTCTTTTTTTTTTTTTATTTCCCCATTCCATTGAGAGATTTGAGAGTTTTCTATGTCTGTTTTGTATAAGAATGTTGTAGTCATTAGGCCTGGTCAGTGAGCCCTCTCTGTGGTAGTTCAAAATCCTGACACCATGCTGGGCGTTTTTAAGTTTACTCAGGGCAAGGAGAAAGAGTAGAGACCTGCTGCCAAAACCTGCCTGTCACAGAAGCTAAGACTGTTGGTTTGCATGTTTGCTTTTCTTTTTTCTTAAATCTCTTTACCTCCATCTCCAATATAATTGCAAGTTTAGATGGATGTTGAAAGAAATGTTGGTAGGTTATTTCTGGAGTCAAACACAGTTTGGCGAGAAAGAGGGATCACTCAGCCTCACCTCAGTGATGGAAGCAGTGGTTAACTTTGGGATAATTACCTACAACACCGAGGCCATTGCTTGGGATGGAAACCACAGCAGCCATCCTGAAGGCAGCCTCAGTAACTGCAGTTTCCAGGACCAGGGTAATTGCTCAGACAGCTTCAGCAGAGCAGTTGATTTCCAGAGGGAATAACCTTTGCCAAAACATCAAAAGAAGCCTTGAGTTAGTTGTGAAGACAAAAAGAAAGTGAAGGGGCAGCTGAATCTCCAGCACAGCAAGTTCTGAGACTCACTTGCAATCAGCTTCTCTGCTAAAGAGGCATTGGCACTCCTTGTCCTCTCTAATAACAGGAACCTCTGGTTTCTGCAGCTCTGCCTGGTGCAAATTTAAGTTTTGAAAGTGCAGAGCAGTCTGTGGGCCATTACAGGCAATGGTTAATGCTCACCTGGTTGTGATAATCTTTCTGCTGCTGAACTTTTAGCTTGCACGCGAGTTTTCTTTGTAACCTTTTCTTGGCATCCTTGAGGGCTAAAAACTGGTAAGGAAGGAACTGAATTTCTCAACTAATTACATCAGTCTCGGTAGAAAGTTTCAACAACTGTCCCAAATATTATAGGACTCCAGATAAAACTTAAATAACTGAGATGACGTGTTCTGGGAAAGGAATTGCAATGACAGAGATCAATATGGCAAAATTGGAAACGGTGGCATACTTGGAACTGTATTAGCCTCAACATATGCAAATGTGTTTCCAAGGACCAAACTGTATTTTAGGTCAAAAAACAATTAAAAGAAAAGAAAATTAAAATCTTTAAACAAATGTGGAGTTTTAACTTCAGTTAATAATTTCTGACAGAAATTATTAATAATTTCTGACAGATATGTCTCTCTTTCTCTGCAAATAGGAAGTATTCTTAGTTATCCACTGTGCCACTGAATACTGACAAGTATCACTGCCATTATAATAAGTAAACTGTCATATTAAATGATAAGGATGTTCTTGCATTTAAAACTTAACTTTTTTTTATAATGATGTCAACTTGGAAATCAGTTCTCAAAACTCTGCTGCTCAATTTCAAACATTTTTGCAGCAGTCATAGAAAAGAGTTGCTTCTAAGAAGAGGATAAATTTGGGAACTCCTTTTATTTGTCACGATTTCTTCAGTAAGAAGAAAAATCTCTGAACATTAAAAGTCTTCTGTGGGGCTGTGGTGGAGTTTTGGAGGACTTAGGGGAGCACTGGGCTTGCAGGACAACTGGGGCTCCCTCATGTTGCTGGGAGACAAAACATCTTGTGAGTGCATCCTACTCATGTGCCAGTGCAGTGCCTGCAGGAGGGTGCTGTGCCCTGTGTGTCTGGTGGGGTGTGCTGGGGAGATGGGAGAGCCTCATGCCCTGGGGAGGGGCTGCTGGGCTGTGCCTTCCTGCCTGCAGAGCAGAGACCCCTGAGAGGCAGAGGTGTGGAGATTCTCTTGTGCCTGATGCAGCCAGGGAAGGGGGTTTGATCACAGCCCTTTGTCTCCTTGCCTTTGGGAGTAGGGGTTGATGGAAAGTTCCTTTCTGCAGAGAGCCCAGCATTCCAACAGCAGCTCTGCTGTTCATAGTGCCTCTTGCCATGTTTTATTAAAACAGCTAGTGGGGAAAGGGCTCTTCTGACAAAAAGGAAAAGTGTTTCAATGCTGGAGAATACATTTAATATGTTTCCCTTTCATTAAACTGGAATAGAATTCACTCTTTTATTGATGTGAGGCACCACACTTTTATTAAGACTATGGCATTTTATGCATGGGGAGCAGTTAATGTTTGGCAAGTTTTGTTTTTATGAAACTTTAATTGTCTCTTGTATAAAATGCTTTATACAGGAAATAGAAGGACTTCAAAGAAATGGGTTTCTGGAAGGCTGAGAAATTAATGGTCAGCCAAAGGAAGGCAGGATGAATTTGGGAACAAGCACTGAGCACTGCATTCTGAGAGCACTAACATTGTGGTTACAGCCTGACTTTCTGCCTGACATTGGTTCTTATGGAGCCAGTTGTCAAAGGAGAAATTTATTTTGTGGTGAAGGACTTGAAAATTTATTCTATGACATGGTTGAGCTGTAAAATGCCCTCATGGGTGGATTTGGCTGTGACTGTTATTGATAACTTGCCTGGGAAGTGGCTCTGTCAGAGGCTGCTGTGACCTATGGGATTGTACATGGTCTGACATCTGTAACACTGAGCCATCATCTCCCAAAAAGCAGTTTCTGTGCAGCCCCTGTACAGCACTATTACATTTTGATGCCTTCTGTAGTACCTCTTCCCAAGCTGGCACTCACCCCAGCAGAGATCCTGGGATTTTTGTGTCTGATTGTCAGCCTTGTCTTTTCCTATTGGTGATCAAAAATTATTTTTATCCTCATCCATCTTCAGCATCCCAACAGTACCTCTTACACTCACAAAGTTTAGCTGGGTATAGTTTGCTCAGAAGGTCTTTGAGACCTGTGGAATTTTATATGGATTGATGCTGCTCTTTGCTGTAATTTCCAACCTCTCTTTCATCAAATTAATAGCTGGAACTTTATCTAATATTCTTCTTCAGGAAAAAAATCCCCAAAACAATAAGCAACAGATACCATTATTTTGGTCTTTGCATAAAACTGCTTTGGAAAAGAATGCCTCATGCTGGAAAAGCAAGGTGGTGACCAGAGGGAGCAGAGGCAACCTGGAGGGAAATGTTATAAGCTCAATTAATCCACAAGTGGCACGAGTTTGGCAGTCTATGATTTCACAGGTCTGGTTTCAAGTACCTCAGGCCACCCCATGGCTTTGTGCATCTGTCAGGTCTGCTCTGCAATTTAGATCTGAGCAAGGGGCAATGCAAGAGAGCAGAGCTGGACAGGCTGTTTAATGTGTGGGTGGTCTGCAGGGAGCACCTGTGTGTGCAGCTGTGGCTCATGGAAACAGATTGCTAAAGGGAAGTTCAAATTTTGGGTGATGCTTAAATCACTGTTTGTAAATAGCAAAGTTCAGAGGCTGCACTTCTGTAGCCATGGAGAATGAGGTACAGCAACCAGCAATCAGATGTGATTACATGAAAACACAAATAGCAGGCAGTTACTGAGGCTTGGCTCTTTCTTCTCTCACACCATCACAAACTGCTGGACTTTGTGAAAAGAGTGCTTGAGGGAGATCTGACACAAAAGAATGTTTCTCACGGGCGTTGACTAATTAGGGTCAAGAGTACAATTTATCAGTGTATAAAGGAACAAACAGGAGAGTACAGTGTCTGATAAAGCAGCTGGCTGCCATTATAGGTGAAACTTTATTTAAAGAGATAAACCAAATTACCTCTTTCCCAAGCAGAGCACAAGCATAGGATAGAGTGGTGCTCCAGATTGTGCCCTTGCTACAGCAGCACAGAAGTGAGTAACAACCTAGAGGGGCAGCCTGCTGTTTGCACACAGGGCTGGGAGTCCTTCACAACTGGGAACTGTACAGCATGGATAAGGACTGGGTATAGTGTGAGAGCTCTACAGGAAATGGGATTTTCCTGTAAAATTTACAGACAGTCTGATATTCTTTAGGATAGCTGGGAAGCTTGGACTTCACTGGTAGGGTTTGGAAGCCCATTCAGAGAAAGGTCTTGGGGCCGGGCTCTCTGGACCCAGGGCTTCAGACAGTATTGTCTGTATGGTGTTGACCAGGCACAGGGCCAATATTTAATCCTAAATTTAAAAAAAAAATAACAATAAACCACTTCAGCTTTAGATATTGCAGTTTTATTTTTGGCTGCAGCAAATGCATTGTACCACAGTAGCAAAGCAGTTAGAGGTTTGATGCTAACCAGGACATGATGTTGGCTTTATGCACTGGTAATTTCAGTATTCAATGAGAAACTAATAATCCCTCCAGCAGAATTATGCACTCAGCAAAACATACAACTGAAAGTGATAGGAGCCACTGAGTGCTGGCTATCTCATCCAATGGCCCTGGATGGGGGGACTAAGGAAGAGATTTGGTTCCCAGCTCTGCTCCCAGGACAACGTGATTTCTGGTAGGTGGGTTTGCATTATTTTGTCATAAGGTTTCTGTCTGTGTAAGATGGGTTAATGCAACAGGTGAAGAGAGAGGAAAAACAGAAGGATGTGTTTAGAAGTCACTGGTGTATACACAGAGTTTTGTTCTAGAAATGAATTTCCAGGGAGTTTTCTCAAGCATTCTGAAAGAATTGTATCTGTTGACTTCTGTTACATGCTTGCTTTGTTTTCAACTTTACATTCTCATCTGGTCTGGATGGTTTTATTTTTGTGAATACTCCAAATGTTTACGGTGCAGTTTCATGTAGCATTTGTTCTCTTGCTGTGTGAGGATTAGTCTCAATGGATATATTTTGATGAAGGAAAGTGATGCTTTTCAGCAGAAAAAGAATATTTTGTCAACAGATATTCTCACTCTTATTTCAAAGAATATTTCCAACAGACTTTCTGTCAGGCAGGCAAAGATAGAGCCACCTTATTGCTTTAGTATGCAGTGCTACTTTGTCTGTATCTTTTATTTCAGTAGCTACTCTAATTTATAGCAGATGAGCATGTGACCTGTAATTAATTTCAATTTTGATTCTAATGGTGAACAATATAAAATCTATAAGGACTTACATGTAAACAGCTTTACACAAAGGAATTATGAATAATAGAAAAGGGCAAATAGAATGAAAGTTTATCCATTCATTTCCTTTTTACTCATATTTCAATGTTTCTAAATGAGGAAGTCTCTTTAAATCTATTTGTGGATCATTGAGTGTCAGTTGGAGGAAGGTTATTTGGGTTCTAAACATTGATGTTCAAATTGTCAGACTTTTTTTTAGAATTTCCTTATTGCATCTGACCTTTAGTATTAATTTTTCTTCATTCAAAATTTCCATGATATTTGTCTGAAAATGCCAGGATCAGGAGCTTAAAGAATCGGTAACTGTTTGCTTTGCTTTTCATCAGTGGCCTGACTGGCAAATCCTATTTCACAGGGGTCCTGCTTGTGTAGAAACAATTATACCTGGAGTAGACTCATCAGGAAATAATATTATGTGTATTTTAAATATCACTAAGGGGAAGTAATCCGGTTATTGGATGTTTGCTAACAATTTTTTTTCTAGTTGCTAAAACCACACCTGTAAACTATGTTATCTATCTTTTCAGCCTAATTTAAACATTGGTCTCTCCTCCTTTAATGTTTTTATGCTTCAAAAAACCATAAAATAAAAAAAAGGGAGCTGCTGGTGGTTACTGTGATTTTTCATAGGCCAGACAAGGAGCCCACATGTATTTCTTAACTGGCTTCATAAATATCTCTGGTGTACTCTAGAGTCCACAGAGGTAGGGATGATTATGAAGAGATGATGATGCTTCATCAATGTAATTCAAATTATGCACAAGAGACATGATACTGCAAAGCCTACAGCTGAATCATTAGTCCAGTTTCTATACAGTTCTACTATATAAATGTGTATATAAATATAGCATTTTGTACACTATTAGAAGACCTGGACTTAGTTCCCTCTTGTGCAATAAATGTACTGTGTGACCTTGGATGCAAGGTGGGCCATGCTTTTTTCCAAAGCAATCTGTTATTTTTGTATGTCCAAATTATCGCAGCAAATTCATTTTGTTCTCCTTAATTAATTTTTTAGGAATGCTGATAACCTTCAGCTCCTAATGATTCAGTGGGACTTGTGTGTAATTGGTGCTTCTGGTAGATGAGGTCTGTTAGCTCCAGCTGGGCTCTCACACATGGCAAATGCAGGAGCACTGCAGAAATCAGTAGCCAGTTTGGAAATGTTGGTCCTCAGTACTCAGTGCACTCCTTCCCAAAAAACCAAAGCTGGGATAATAACTTTTTGACAATGCTTTCAGAGCTGTGAGAGAAAAATGCTGCCATAAATGAGTATTGTTTGTTACTGAAGCATCATGAGGGTTCCTGTGCTCAAAATGCTGTTGTAACTGATACATCATTCCCAAGTTTGTTACCAAATCTCACCTGTGTTCCTTCTCCACACTCTTTGGAATCAGATCTTAGTGGACTGAAGTGGGTCAAGGCAACCTTCTTTAGTTTGATGATAGAAACAAAATTTTTGTTTTAACAAATATTTAACAAGTATTGGTGAGAGGAAAATGGGTTCAAACACAGGAATTTCAGTACTTTCATGCTGGGTCTCCTGGGTGGAAGTTCCTTCCTGAAAGGGTGTGCAGCACTTTGGGAGTGCAGGCTCTGATGCCTCCCTTAAGGCTCAACAGTGCTGCCCTGTGTGTATCCTTAACTGTGTTCATAAAGTGCTTAACTGTTCTCCTTCTGGCATCCATGAACCACTAGGAAGGCATTATTTCTAGAGATCACATTTCAGAAAAGAAAGAGCAGATTTTTCTCAGCACAGAGAAGTTTGGCTTCTTCTTCCCTCTGTGACAGCGGGAAAAATCACTTTTTAATTCCCACCTGTGTCTCATCAAACTCAGCCATTTACTGGGGTAATGCAGTTCAGAAATTATGCTAAAAGTATCATGAAGAGGGGCTAAGGGGCTAAGCTTTAATTGAAGTTTTGCTGTTATCTACAACAAGGGAATAGAGGCATAATTAGCTGGTTTGACATGAGACATTCTGTGTATGCACCTGAAGGAGGCACAGGCACGGGGAATGTCATCTACTAATGTTCCCATCAGAAAGCAAAGAAGTGTCACTTGAGCAGAGAAGAATTACTGGTGCAGGTGAAAAAGACAGGGGAGTTCCAGGAAGCTTCTGTTGGCTTAGGCAGAAGGTTGGGAGTTGAAGGGAAGTGAGTCCAAGGCTGAGAAGTGTTCAGCCCGTTGTTTCCAGCAAACTTCAGTGTGTGTGAGCAGGAACCCCTGGGGCTGCCTCCCTGGGTGCCCCAGGCTCTCAGAGAGGGCAGCATGTTGAGCCAGGCCCAGCTTTACAGCCCAGGGGATGGAGAGCCTTGTAGCACAGAGCCACGTGCTCTCAACTCCCTGTGGCCCTGGGGACAGGGGCTGTCAGGGCACAGCTGTGTGCAGAGCCTGGGCAGCTGCTTGACCCTGCTGTGGAAAGGGAGGAGGATGTGCAGGGAGCAGCTTTGCAGAGTGATGTGGAAGCAAGCGTTGGATAGGTCCATAGCAAATTTTTAGTTTTTCCCTAGAGAAATAAATGAGCCACCTTGAAATTTTCCCCCTCTTCTAATGATGTAAAAACTTTTGTTCTACATGGTTCTGTCTCTTCTGTTTGAAATACACACAGAAATGTAGAAAGTCCTGCAAAATTTAGATAATTAAAGTATCTGTTAAAAAACCCCAGTGATGCAATGGAAAGCAATAGCACAGCTGGGGAACGCCTATCTGAATTATCATTTTGAGGTTGGTATTGAATATATTGTCTGGCTATTCAAGTGATCAGTAGATTCAAGTGATCTTAGACTGACAGACTGATTTTTATATTGTTGATTGCTACTCTCTTCCCTCATCTGACATTGTATTCCTTGGATGTTTCTAAGACACCAGGGAAAATAAAAAATACATTAACTCCTGTTGTTTCCAATTGATATAATTGATTTTTGAGTGGGACCTCCACTGGGAAGCAAACCCTACTGTTTAAAATGTAAAATATTGCCATGCAGGTGTTTTTTTACTCTCTGGTCAAGGTGGTGAGATGGAATACAGAAGAATCTGTATTCAAAAAATTACAGTAGTTTGAAAACTAATTATTTTGAGGAACATCTGAACAAGGCTGCCTTTCTCAGCAACACCTGAGAATGCATATGAGATAATGGGTGGATCCCCTAAATCAGTATTTCCTGTTGAGAAGCCTTTTGTTGCTGATGACATTGAGATAGTATCATGCTGGGTTATGGTAACAATTAAGAGGTTGTACTGCTGAAGCCTGTTTTCATCAGTCTCCCCTTGGATCAAAGCACTTTTATATCTTCCAGCTTCTGTATCCCAGAAGACTTTGATCATAGAGAAGGGATTTAGTGTGATAAATTTAGCATGAATGAAAAATGCTGTAAAACTTCTGAACAGCAAGTAATGACTTTAGCCAGGATCTTGTGTAATTGGAAGGACTTATCCTGTCTACAGGATACAACAGCCACAAAGTCTTTTATTTTCCTGTTTATAAACCCCTGTCTTAGGTCCAGAAGTGATGATCTGCCCCTTAAAATAGGATTATTTATGAAAGTGAAACTTTTTCTTTCCTTTACTGGGAGTCACTTCCTGTAACTGTGCAACCAAAGAGATGGCTGGTCTGATGAAGAGACTGTAGCATGGACATAACGTGGAACATGTTTTTGGTGGTTTGGGTTGGTTTGTTTTTTTTTTTCCCCTTGGTGGGGGCAATGGAAGAGAGAAAATAAAGCCAATGGAGAATTCAGGATATCTCATCCTTTGAAGATCTGAAGAAAAAAGTTTAAAATCTCTGCCATTCTATATAGTCTGACAGTAAAAACATTGATCTACAGAAGCAACTTGAGGCAGGAATAGAAGTCATACCAAAAAGGTCTCAGTGTGGTCCTTTGGGATTGTCTGGAGCCTCTTTGCTTTTATCAGCCAGTTACTACACTGTCACTAGAAGAGCAATTTTACTCTTGAACACTTTTGCAAACAAAAGTATCTTTATCCTAAAGTGCGGTTGTGCCACAGCTGTAGCATGGCTTAGTCTGTGCAGCCACTGCAGATGAAAATGTGACCATGGTGTCTGCTCAGTTTTTTGGTGGATAACTATCAGAAAACACCTTAGTTGGACAATATGCTGTCCCATTTTGGGTCTCTGGAGGAGGACACTGCAGCAGTATTTATGGCCTCTTCTACCACTTGCATACTTGGTTGTATGTAGTTGATGGATTAAGTACAGTAAGTGCTACTGCCCATTGAGCTTGTAAGCAGACAGCTTAATCAGCCACAGTTTTAAACTGTCATTCTGTGCTCAAAGGTTGAGTATTTCCATTTCAAAAAACACACAAAATATAAAATCAGTATTTATAATTTAAATAAGTTTCTATTTTTCAGCTTTAATATTTAAAATAGTCTGGAATTTGAAGGTGTTGTTTTAAATTTAGGAAATAATAGGAATTTATGCCTGCAGTAATGCTGTATAGCACCAAAAGAAATACACTAACATAGAATCTGTTCTTTTGAAGTGTATATTTTATTCTTGTAAATATATTCCCCTTTTGTAAACAAACACAATCAAAAGATACAAGACCTTTACATGGAATACAACAGGTCCTTTGTATTAATGCTATGTCCTGAATAGCTTTTTCATTCTTGAAACTACAAATAGTCAAATACTATCAATTTCTGCCCTTCTAGCCTCCTGAAAGATTAGCTTGAACATGGCTTTGAAGAGCACAGACACTGTGGTAGTTTACTGAAGAGTTCTCTGTAGCAGACATTGTGTTTCCATTTTGTGTTCTGTTTTTAGTGGACTATCCCATACAGAAAATCTTCACTTCCATGATCCAGGTGTTGTTAAAATCTGATGAAGCTTTCTATTGATACCAGGCAACCCCCAGTATCAATGCAGGCTGGCAGCTGAAGGGATGGAAAGGAACCTTGCCAAAAATAACTTGACGGTGGATGAGAGGCTGGACATGAGCTGACAATGTGTGCTTGCAGCCCAGAAAACCAGTCATATCTTGGGGTGAAGAAAAAGAAGCATGGCCAGCAGGTTGAGGGAGATGCCCCATCCCTGGAAGTGTCCAAGGCCAGGTTGGGACAGAGCTTTGAGCAACCTGGTCCAGTAGAAAGTGTCCCTGCCCATGGCAGAGGGGTTGGAATGAGATGATCTATAAGGTCTCTTCCAATCCAAACCATTCCATAACTTCATGAAAGCTAAGTAAGATCCCCTTCTTTGTTAAAGTTTTGGACCAGAGTGTCTTCAAAACATGCAATGAACAAAACTGTCTCTTTCTAATTCCTGGTGAAGCTGCAGAAAGTGCCATAGGTGAACTTGACAAGTCTTGTTAAATGAGTGTTGTGTTCTTCTATGATATGTGTAAATTTTCTCTGTAAACAATTTTTGCCTCCAGAAATTCAGTGTTCTGCCTTAGCCTCATTTTTCTTTAAAAAAGTCCAAGCCTGACCTCCTGCCAGGTGCTGCTCTTTCAGTTATCAGTCTCACTTCCAGTCCCTTATCCAAGACATTTCCCAGAATCCTGCCATGCACAATGAAGAAAGAATCAAAAGACAAAGGATTTTCCTTCCTCACTTATCATCCGGGGGCTATGTGTCTCTTAAGTGTTAAGTGAAAGTCAGTGACATCTGTGCCTTAATTAAAGCAGGCAGTTGGAGCTGGATATACCCACAAGACTTTATTATAATAATAGAGGCTGCCTGAAGAAGTGGTATCAACAGACTCATTAGTAACCATGGAAAGAAGGTGTTAATTAGGGAATGTGCGATCCTACCATAAGACCAATTTTGGCCAAAAAAAAAGGAGAATAATATGGAGATGAGCTGCCAGTGATATATTACATCAAAATTATTGTGCACATTCCACTGGCATTAATGGTAGTGGCATAGCAGAGTGGGATGCTGGTTGATTCACATTAGTGTCAAGTCAGGCAGTTAAAACCCTAAAAATGAAATGAGGAAGTCTAATTGCCTGTTCAGAATCAAATAACATGCACTTTATTTCCAAATTCCACCATTAACAGCCCAGAAAACCAATTGTGGCTGTCAGGAAGAGGGACAGCTGAATGACAAATGTGAGGAGAGAACCATCTGGCTGGGGATTGAGTACCAGTGGTGGTCCTGGTTCAGCAGCACTGCAGGAGCACAGGGCTCAGGAGAGCAGCTGCTCATGATAAACACATCTGGAGACTCTAGAAACAGAAGTCATGTGCAGGTTAAGGATAAACTGCAGCTTCATGTAGTCAGTACTTGATAGATTTCCATGGATATTTGAAACAGAAAGGAAGCAGTGAAGCTTGGCCTGAGGAGGGTAGAGATCCTGTGACTAAGATGCAGACAGGCAGAGGTTGAATAATCTTGCCCAAGGAGGGATTTTTCTACTAACTTTCAAATATTTAGAGCTCGACTTAAAAAGTGGCTTCACAGCATATGTCAAACTGTGTTGATGGAACAAACTACAGTTTCTGCCCCTGGGAGCTGGGCCTGTGCTCTGAGCCCTGTTGATTCACCCCCAGGTAACTGCGCTCAGCTCAGCTCAAAACTCCAGTCAGCTTGATCAGACTGTCTGGAGGTTTTTCAGGAGGAAGTGGGTGTATTGTCTGTGATCCTTTTACCCTTCACTAATCTTCTTTGCAACAGCATATTCTGAGTTTCTGGTTTCCCTTTAATACTACTCGGTTCCAGTGCTTATACACTGTTAGTCTCTGTGCCAAATGAAGTGCCTCAATCAAGGCAGTGCTATTTCTAATCAGAGCAGGCATCCCAGGGTAATTCAGTGATTTCCTTCTGGGCAATGTGAAGCCATTAGCAGGTTCATACCATTTTGCTTTTATTTAATTACATCCCAAGGAGAGGACTGAGCTGGCAGGATAGCTGAAGGCTGAGGTGACCCAGTAAGGACTCCAGGCATGAAGGTTTCTTTTTTAATATTTCATGCAACATCCTTGCAGCAGCCTATGGCAGAATGGCCCTTGGTTTCACTCAGTGCACACATGCAACATTTCTGTCACTGCCACAGAAATATCCATTACTGAGACTATCATACAGAATCATCAAATGGGTATTAGCTTTTTGAGGACCAGCAACTCTTCCCACACAAGCTGATTAAGCCAGAGAGAGATATATGATGATGAGACCTCTTTTTATTCTCTTGGGAATACAGTGTTTGTGTCTGTCAATGAAACCCACAGCAATAATGGAGTCCACTGTGCTCTGGAGGGTTATTTTGGCTCAGCCCTCTGTGCACCTTACCAGCCTCTACTCTGAAGGAGCCTGCAATGACGTCTTGGAGAAGGTGTGATTATAGGATTCATTGCTGATACCCTGTACCCTGAGACTTTGGTGGGAGCTCTTTTGATCAGTGCTGAACAGCCACCAGTGCCTTGCAGTCATCAGTCATTTCACGTGGCTGCACTCTGGATATGTGTTCACTAGAATGCACTCACAAGAAATTAGGTAAAAAGTGACAAAACAATAGCCAGAAATTAGAGGTCTTTGATATTTGTCCAGTTAAAGATAATGAGAGAAAGGTCACAAATAGAATTGTAATCAAAGTTTTTTTAAAAATGCAGAGATAATTTGGACTGTTCTGTTTCTATTGTATAGAGAAGCTTAGGTGACTAAGGACTTTAAAATGTAATTAACATTTTCTACTGATAAGCTTCATACTGTTTTTCCTGTCTTATTTTCTTGTATCTTCTATTTTCTCAGCTTGCTTTCGATCTACCTTTCCAGCAGAGAAAAATAACTACTTGCTGCTAAATTAACACTCACAGATGGGCAATTTTTATAGGAATTCATTCTCTTGGTCTAATTAATGATGCCTAAATTTCCACTGGTGCCTTCAGTAATCCTTTGACAAAGGGTGTCTTCAAAACCTCTGGAAGTTTTAACTTTTCAAGGAGAGAATTAAGTGGAGCTGTAACTATTTAGGATGGGATTAGGGAGGAAGCAGAATTAATAACAAATGTGCTTTGGAATGCCTCTTTGGTAAGGGAGTCAATCCTATGCTAGCTTCTATGTAAAGTGTTCTTTACTAGACTGATTCAGATCTCACTGGGACTGATCAGAATATTTCTTTTGATTTCAGTGGCCTTTGGGCCGCTGCTTGTTCTCTTTTCTCTTGTCAAGTCCTCCCCTCCTGATGGTTAAACTGTGCAAACTGTGAACCATACAGGCTGATTTATTTAATTTTTATTTTTGTCACTGCTGTTAAGCACAAGAATTGAACATGGGAGGAAAATGCATTATTTGGCATTCTTGAAGGGGTCTGTTGATACATCTTTGAGCTCTCTGGCTGTCTTGCTCTCTGTGACACCACCTTATCAGAAATAACACCTATTTATCCAAAGTCTGCTGAAAGCAAGGCTCTCCCCCACTAATTTAAATGTGTCTTCTTGTGAGCTTTAATAAAATGTCAGTGTGCTGTGGCAAATTACTCAAATGAAGCTGTCAGTCAGGATTCATAGCATCAGTCTATATTTCATGAGCTGAGAGATACATCACCTGGAAAGTCTGAAAGCACAGTTGCCTGAATTAGCTTCTACTGCATAATTATGGTAAACCTGTTGATCAATATTGTGTGCACTTTTAATACCTTCATATTGAGGCTTCTGATCTCTCTATATGAATGCTGATAATAGTTCTGCTTCTCTCTGCAATCAAAGAGCTTAAGCTTGAGGTTTCTTTCTTCTTGCCTCTTGCTCCCACAGTTAATTACTCCTTTAGCTCGGTAAAGCAAATGGGGATTCTATTATTTTATTATTTTACTAACTTTGAAAGAAAAGAAAGTAAAAATGTCCACACTAGGAGATGGGCTGATGGAGTGTGGACCCATGAGGACTCTATTAGTGCAGTTCCTAAAAATAAGCCTTCATAAATCCTTTAAATATTAAAGGCTAAAAGAGCAGCATTTCACCAATAACAGCTTATTATTCCCCTGTCTTGAAAACGTATTTAGTGGTATAATCCTCTGTGTTCATCCTTCCCCAGAACTTGGTTCCAGTTTTCTGTTTTCTCTGTTTTGCCCTTGCTTGCTTTCCCCCCTGCATGGTGCTGTTTTGTCTCAGTTGTTTCAGCAGCATCACACTTGCTCTGGTGCTCAGGCAGGACACACAGCACAGCTGTTCCTCAGGAAGAACTTCGGGTTTCTTCGAGGAACTCTGAGTCTGCCATGCCACCCTCTGTGGGGGTGAAAGGATTTCAAGGCTATAAATCATCCTTATCAGAATTTAATTTGAAGACTAATGCATCTGAGATCCTAAGATGATGTTGAATTCTGTTATGTGCAAGTCAAACTTGGATGCCTGCAGCCAAGGACTTCAGGGGCCATTTTAGTAGCTTTCATGGTCTATCCAAATATGTAGAAAGCAAATTAATAAAGAGGTAGGACTCTTCTTTTCTGCTATAGATTCTGAATTAGAGTCACTGATTTAACTACCTAGCACAGAGTGCAGATCATATCTCCACCTTACAACCTTGCCTGTCATTACTGTGTTGCAACCCATGCACCTCAATGTGAATTTTATTTCACACAGGATTTTAGCTGAAGTTCTGATTTGACCCTCAATATATTTTATGAAAACCTTTAGTTACCATAGGGGTTATTTTTTACCAAGTACTGTGCAGGGAGCCCCCTACACCAGTTAAACCCCATCAGTGTCATATGGGAGCAGAGGGTGTGTGGAGGATCAGAGCTGTGCTTGGCATAACAAAATAGCAGCAGTGTCAAAGTGTGCAATATGTGCAAACCCTCAGAAAAAGGCAGCTCATCAGAAAAAGGCAGCTTCTAACTATCCCTCTCCTATTACCTATTGGACTTCCATGAACTGCACAATATATCACACTCATGCAAATGCCAGTCTAACTTTCCTAATGAATGCAAATCCTAATAATCCAATATATGTTAGAGTATAGCCACAAACTCATAATCCTCTCTCTGCTGTTTGATTCATTCCATTCAGATCCTCATTTGTAGTAAATCTTGTATTTGGAAGCTGCTGTGGCTCATACCATTTGTATCAAGGCCAAACTGCTAACAGGGCTCCTATCTGCTAACAAAATGCTGCAATCAAACCCCTGTATGTAAAGGTTTCTTCAGCAAAAAAAGGGACTGAAATCATGACCAGCAGCTCAGCTCCATGCAGTCCTTAAGAGAGGATGATCCTGAGCAAAGAAGTGTCACTAGAGATTCAGAGCAGGTATATGGCACCAAACCTGGTTTTAGTGGTTGGCTTTGCACTGGTTTTAATGTGTAACACAATAGCAGGATAGGAGTCCTAAGTTCCTTTTCAAAATGTTCACCACGATGTACAGTTTCTTTTCTGTGAAAAATTTTAGCCCAAATAGTTTGAAAAGATTGAAAAGTAATGATTTTTTTTTTCCTAATAGAACAAAAACTTTCAAAAATAGATTTGGAAATGGCACTATTTACCATTCAAGGAAAACTTTACTTTCTATTAAATGAAATTGAACTTATTCTTCAGTTAGTTTTGCACACAAATTCTGTTGCCCAAAGTACCACATTCCCCAGTGCTCATGTAGGGCCATATTTGTCACATGTGCTGATCTTGAATTAAGCATATCAGTTCATTTCAACAACAGGTCACCACCACATTAGCTTCAGCTGAAATAACTTAATTTTATTTTTCAAAACAAGATTTTCTTTATGTTGAAAATGTTTATTTTCTGAAAAGCCGTCAATTCAGTGGAAATTAAGTGTTTAGTCAAAAACTATTCAAATGTCAACAGAGGAACTGGACCAGTTTTACTGGTCAGATATGCCAGTACCACAGTAAAGGCAATGCTTTGAGCCCAGTGTAGGTACTGCCAAGCTGGCTTTAAAGCAAAGCTTTCTGGATGCTGGGCATAGTTAAATTGCAGCAGCACAGCTCTGGAGTCCTGCTGAGAAGCAAAGCAAACTGCTCCATGCTGAGAAGTGACTCAGCAGTGCAGGCATAATCCATCTTGTGAGGCTGTATTTGAAAATGTGCAAAACTACCCGAAGGCCCTGAGCTGCACCAGGCAAGCTTGGAGCAGCCTCGGTGCTTTGGTGGCCTCTGGCTTCACTGGAGTCAGGTGTCCCACGGGGCCACGTTCCTCCTGGTGAAATGCTTGCCCCGAGCCCAAAGACCTCTGGGAGTGAGACCTCTGACACAGCTCCCACCAGTAAAAAGGGAACTGACTGGGAATGTTCTCTTGCTTCACAGAGGGTTTTAATCACTTCAAGTTAAGGGATAAAGTGATGCTGCATTATTGAAGCAAATAGCCTAAGTACCTAATGCATAATACAGCAACTTGCTAAAATCTTATACATTTCAGGGTGAATCATGACTGATGAGAAATAAAACAGGATTTGCATTTCACACCGTGACTCATCTTCTGCTAAAATAGCTGACAGCACCTGAAACAAACCAGTAAGGATCATGTCAAGGCACACAATACTGGTTCATTTGAGCAAGTACTTACAATATGCTTGTGCTTTTAACATCAGGAATATAAAAGTTTATTTTTGGAAATTGTTCTCTGAAGGTGATTGAAAAGCAAAATATAATTTTGGAGAAGTGCAGAAAACAAAATCGCTTCCAAGCTGAAAACAGAATTTATTTTCTTGAGCAATGGTTATTGATTTTTTTTTTTTTTAAACAAAAATCTCCTGTGGGATGGAAAAAACCCATTGCTGGTAACAGAATTGTGGCATAAAAATATTTTACCTAAAATATATTGACATAAAAATACTTTACATCTATTGACATAAAAATTGTATTAAATTTTTTCCACATTTCAGGACTTCCCATTTTCTAAACCTGCTGCCATGTTTGTGGAATTCAGATATGTTTGGCTCTGACAACAGAACTTCACAAACCAAACTTCTAACTTCCTTCCCATCTGAGATAATTCACTCTTTTAATTCTGGAAAATTAATTGTGCAGCAGTTTGGTGTACATACAAGCTGTCAGGAATTCCAAAATGTTATTTTTCCCCCCCAAAACTGTTTGTTCTGGGAACAATGCAGCACATGTTGGTCCTTTTACAGTCCTCCTGCTCCTCAGGGTCCAGGCTCGGTGGCAGTGCTGTGGTTCATCACGGACAGAACACTCTGCGTTCCAAGGGAAGGCAGGAGCCAGGTGTGCCTCTGCCAGGAGGGAAGCAGTGTTCTGGGGCTCTGTATTTTCTCATTTGACCCCAGGGACCAAAATGGGCCATTCAAAGATGTTCTCCTACAAGTGGTGCAGGAGAGATGATCAATTAGTGCTCCTCTGACACTCAGTCATTAGTGCTCAATAGCTGTCACCATATTTAGCTGTAGTTGGTTGCACATTGCTGCCTTATGCTTATGAGTTCTGATATGTTTTTTAATGGTAAGTAGGTTAATCCCTCTTCCTGGCTGAAAAACATGAAGTTAGATGCAAAAGTCCCCAAAGCAAGAAGACATACTTGGAAAAAATTACAGAAGTGTAAATCAAGAAAGCAATATTGAACTTTAGAAGACAGCATACAATAATATGACACTTTCTTCTGCTGCTGCCTGAGGTTTATATATACTACTGTCACTTTCTTGCTGTTCTCCACCAGTAGTAATTTTCTTTCAATCTAATTTTTATTTCCCAAGGGTTTGCTAAGGTTAAAAGTGCTAGAAAACCAATGACTATTCACTTGCCAAAGGACAATAAATTAAATTAACCACTGTTGGTAGCCAAGTCAGGTCTGAACTATTTATATGTAAATAGGTGCAAAACCCTGATGGCATAGTGCATGATTATTAGCAGCTCCTTGCAGACTCCATGTTGAAAATTAAATACACTGGAAAAGCAGTGTGTTTCCTTTAAATTCTGCCTGCAAGAAAAACTTCTGAATTTCTGTTTGCATGGTAACTTGTTATTACTGGCCTCACTATGCATTAGAAACCTAATTATTCAAGGTCAAACTTGATGGGATCTTTTACTAACTTGTTTCATTTTAATTAGCTTAATAATCATAACCACATAACCATAGTAGTGATTTCCAATTGATGGTGTAGATTTAAGAAGGGTCACATTGCTCTGCTGTTGTCCAGGGAATGACTACTACTGTAAGTGGTATTTAGTAACCACATCGGTGTGCTGAGATCAAACCTCTTAGTGACCCTTTCCCACATCCAATTTGGTGGCCAGGTAATAACAATTAATCTATCAGTATCACATTTCAGTGGCACATCTTTTTCTCACAAGATCCTTTGGATTTTGGATATGGTATGCTGCTTTCATTCTCTCTGGGATCTCTGGGATAGCAGCTGGAGCTGCAGCACACCCAGTTTACCAGCACCAGTGCCCTGGGGGTTACTGGTCCCTTGGTGCTCCTAGCACAGCCTCAAAGAGTTGGTCACCTCTGCATGGCCTGCTCAGGGTACTTGGAGAGCTTTGCTTTGGTGCCAAAAGCAGCAGTAGGTTTTGGGGAAGGAGAATGAGGCAAGCCCAGGTGGCTCCCATTGCCCTGAGCGAGGAGGGTGCTGTGCTGTTGCTCAAGGCCCAGCTTTAGCTGTGTTTGTCCATCTTACCCCATTATCTCAAAATCTTCCTCAAGCACAGAATTTGGCCACTGGTTTCAAGGCTGACAGAGTCAGGCCCTGGAGGCAGCCCACAGTGATGATTTACAGCTGCAGGGATGAGCTTGGTGGTGATGTACAGCTCTGGAGCAGTGCAGAGAATGAAGCAGAGAAGTGTAGTCCTGGAGAAAACCACCTCTAAGAATTGTACTGGGCTTCTTTCTTGAGTCATCTGACACATTCTGTTTGTACTGAGACCTAACTAGTCTCCATTCTGTTTGCCTGTAATTACAGAGTCTTTAAGCAAAGCTGAGGATTGTAAAACATTTACATTCCTGCCCTCTATTGTGAGTAGAGAACTGCTTTTTGTGAAGTGTCCCATTGTGCAGTCCCATTCCAATTAAAAAGTATTTTTTGTTGTTTTAACTTAAGGGTGCAAACAATGGCACAGAGGAGGATCAGCACTGATTCTGCTGTGAGCAGCAGTGACATACACACTGTGTAAGTGCTGAGGATGCAGTGAGCTCTGCACAGCTGCCTCCATTCAGTGCACTGCAGGCTCTATGTTCAAGCAGTTACTGAGGAAGGATGATGATGTGGAATTCTGCAATTTCTGTTCTGGATGGAAACATAAAAATAACAAAGAGCTCTTTTAAAATTAAGACTTTGGGCCACAGGCCAATTTTCTTCCCCTTTAAGTGGTATTAAGCTAAGAGACAATTTAGATGCTGGGTATTGGGTGTTTGCAGTTTGTACACTTAATCAATTTCATCTGGTTTTGTAAAGAGTTTCAGATGAGCTGTTAAGCACTCAGGTCCTGACTCTATTTGCACATAAAGATCAACTCTGAAGCACCTCTAAGGTACATGGCCAGGCATTTTCAAAGTTTTTCTGGTGACCTGTGTTTGTTTCCCAAATAAGATAAAAAATATGGCCACAAGATATTCCCTGGAATAAAGGTATTCAGACTGAGGAATCAGGACATACAGAGTGCTGCTTTTCTCAGCTACTTGTGAGCTACTCAGGTTTTCTTCTGGCTTTCACTGTAATAAAGCACCTAATCAGGAAAAGCTGTAAGTAGTTGTTTGGGGCCTTTCCATTTCAAAAGAATCTGGTTATCTGCCTTGATGGGAAATAGTGTGTGGGGAGAAATCACACAGACAGTGGGACATTGAGAAAAATGGAAAGGGAAGACCAGGCTTACCTGTTCTCCCATGCCAGTGATTATGGCAATGGGAACCTCTGCCTGAGCAAAGCACAGCTTAGAAATTTGTGAACTATCCACATGCACCTTGCTCTCCTGAACAAATAATGCTTTCCTAAAATCTTGACACTGTAAGGAGAAATTCTGTCATTGTCCTATGTGGTATATATGGATTTTCATCAAGCTAGAGAGTTGATCAATGATCTCAGTGCTACAATCTACTTTCTTATTAATTCCTGACAGACATATGTCTGTGTGTACTTGCAAATTTGTTAGAACAGGATATTCTTAAGAGAAAAAAAAAATCAGTGTCTAGAACTCACCCATCTCCCAAATGAAATAGATTTATAGAGATTTTACATTTCTTTCCAGATGGCCAGCTTCACTGTTGTTAAATGCAGAATCTTTTCTGCACATTGACATTATGAAATTCCCTTGTTTTTCTCTGTGGCATAAAATTAAGTTGTCGTGAGTAAAACTAGCAAAAATTGGACATGTTATTCCAAGTATAAGTTTGCTGGTTCTGTTGTAATGTGTATTTTAAAAGCAATGTTCAAAGATGTGAATAAACATTTGAAAAACAATTTTTAAAAGATTCATAATCTGTTACACTGCATATTTGATCAAACAGATCTATTTGCTTTACAACTGAGTCATTTTAATGATTGGCATATTCAGCTATGAGAAAATTGTACCTATCAGAATCATCAGAAAAAGTACCAAATATTTAGAAAAATACCTAATTATAATCCTACCAGCTTTGAAAGGAAGCCATTCCAGGACAATCCCAACATCAATAAAAATATCTCATTTAAAGCAGAAGCTGCAGCCATAAAATATTCATTATTCTGTCATTAAAAGACAGTTAAAATGTGCATGTCTGGTGAAAACTCTGGAATTGTTTTGCTCGTTTGCATAGGAAGAGATAGTTTGCTGGGAGCCCTATGGGCAAATGCATACAGAAATTGTTTAAACATCCCATCAATATTGTTTAATTATGAGTAAGCAAATGAGACAGAGAAATAGCAGCACAAGCACATTGTTGTGTTCTGCACCGATCCTCTGTGCTACTTAACACAAAGCATGTGATATAATGTTTGTACACATTATAAAGAGTGTTGTGGGAAACTCAGGGTTTGCAAAATAGGTTTTCTTCAGTATATTGCAGATCTCTTTTTAACACCACCCTTTTCAGGGCATCTGAGAATATTCAGTACCACCCAGGACCAGCCCCTCTCTCTTGATAAACAAATATGTGTTTGCTCCTACAGTTGTGTTAAAAAAACCAAACAGTTGCATTAATTATTGTCCTGATTGAAGATCTGGATCTATAAGCCTGAGTATTGACCTTTGAATTTGTGCTTAACCTCATTCAACTTTTTTTCTGATTTAAGATTGTTCTTCAGTACTTAACTGGGTTTAATTAGCTTATCCTGCAGATTACTAAATCCTTAAAGGCCATTAAGCACCCAGTTCTTGCTTTCATTGGTAAGGGCAGCAGGTTGTGGAGCTGAGACTGTAGATTGGGTTTAAACAGGTTTTGGCAGTTTTGGTGTTGGCATTTCGTGTGCTAACAACTACTTTTCTCTGAAGTGTTACCAGACAAGCTGTCCTTAATGGCTTTAGCTGTGGCCCACAGTTTACTGAATATAGCTAAGTAGTGATAACTATGACAATTAATTGTTTCTGCATAGTACTTGGTGCTCCTGCAGTGCCTCTGTGAGCACAGGATTTACACTCCAGCAGCTGCAGCACAACAGAGGTGTCAGGTCTCTCATTCCTAATTTGTAGAGGAGCATTGAGTGAGTATCCAGTCCCTGGTAATTCCATCTGTACGAGGTACTGCTGGAGACATTTCAGCTTCGAGATTACAAGCCCGTACCTGCAGCATCATAACACTATTAGTGCAAATATAATCACATCTTTCAATAATATTAGGGCTGGCTGCATGTAGTAAATGACATTTCCATTAAAACACATGTCAATCCGTACACTAATATTTGAAAATGCCTGTGTGTACACAGCAGGCATTGATTTCACATAAAGTGTCCCTCAGTTCAACATACCCCGAGGTTAGCACTGAGACACAATGAATGTGGCTATAAACCAGGTTCTTTAATGTTTTCTGCTTCTATAAAAGAGGTGTGTATTCTTTCTTAATTCTGTTTGGGCAAATAACTATCTGAGTCTCCTATGAAATTTACTGTGTGAGGTGCTGCTATAATTTTTTTCCCATAAAATTGATATTTCAGTTAATGTGGAAGTTATGGCTAAACAATTTCTGGAAAAATCAAAACAAAAAACAAAGACCAAAACACCACCCTGCTAATGAGCAGTAAACCTATACATTTCATGCATTTCTAATTCATTAATCACAGATGAGCCTAGATGCAACTGAACTACAGTGTCCTGAGAGGGGAATGGTCCTGGGAAGGATTCTGGCAGAGACTGTTCCTCAGATATTTTTCTTTCAAAACACACCTTTGGTTTCCCACAGAGCATCTCAGTTGCAAAGATTTGTGGGTTTTGCTTTTTCCTGAGTGCTATCATGCTGTGCTTTAGTTGTGGTAGACACAAATGTGTAGAATGATTGGTAATAAAATAATTTTAAATGGAAGAACAGATCTGATGAGCAGCGGCTGAGGGAGCTGGGGGAGTTTATCCTGGAGGAAGGGATAAACTTCTGTCCAACTCTGTGACAGGAGGCTGGAGCCAGGTGGGGTCAGGCTTTGCTCCCAGGGAACAGGCAATGATGAGAGGAAATGGCCTTGAGCTGTGCTGGAGTGGGTGGGGTGGATGTGTCTAGGCTGGATTGGGTATTAGGGAAAATATCTTCCCCAAAGGGTTGCCAAGCATTGGAACAGGCTGCCCAGGGAGGTGGTGGGGTCACCATCCCTGGAGGCATTTCAGGGGATGTGGTTTAGTGGTGGATGTGGTTGATTTGATGATCTTAGAGCTCTTTTCCAAACTAAATAGTTCTATGCTTCTAAGAACAACAATTCAAGTGTTTTGAGATGGAATTCTTTATCTTTACCATAATTATCTCTGCTATTGCTGCAGGCCAACAACTGGCCTGCAAAACTTCAAAAAATAGGTTAACACTTAACAGAAGTCAGTGATCTTAAATGCCTTTTTCAACCTAGATGATTCTGTAATTTCATTTTGCCATTAGTCATAAAGACCTGTCTTTGCAAAGTTCTGTGAAATTCAGTAAAATTCACAGATAACAGAGGTAGGGGTCTCTCTTCTCTTAAACATGTAAACCATGTAGTTGACAGAATCACAGGTAACAAATATTGCCTTTATCTACATTTCCCCTTGTTAGTATTACAGAGTTTGTGACCCTAGAATAGTTAGGAGGTTTTTACCTAAAAAATTCTTTCAAAAGGGAGACTGTGGATTGAAAATGTCCTTGAAACGAGTGATTGAAATACACCTTTTAAAGTACTTTCTTGGCTCTGCATTTCTGTGAAAGTATTTCTTCTGTTATTTAACAGGAATCAAGAAGATCTATCCTGGGTGTAGGTGATTGATCTATCACGATTCTTGTTTTCCAGATCATAATATCACACTTCCACAGATTGCAGAGGTTATTCCAGACTCTTTTGCCATCTCCTGCAAAAACTTACCTTAAGCATCAGGAAATAATTTACTTAATGGGAGAAAAAGTTATTACCCACTGCTCCAAAGGAGCTTTGGGCAATTCTGTGAATAATAAAACTGATCAATGTGGAATCTATTAATTTGTCTTTAAATTCTACAATAGCATAGAATTCCTCAATATGAACAGTTTGTTATGCAAATTGTCTTTTTTTTTTTTTTAACTTTTTACTTTTTGTTTTTAACTACACACTGTGCATTTTCCTTATCATTCCACAGACACTGGATAAAACATTGTCGGACAACTGTGGCTGCTCTTGGTGGGATACATTAGTGACAAATCAGAACTTGTAGGGGTAACACAGCCAGGAGCAGGGGCTGCAATACCTGTATTAAGCCCTTAAAAAAAGAACAAACTGAGGCTTTTCTGCCTGCTTTGTTATTGCCATGTTAAATGTGAGTTTAATTCTAATTATTGACAGTATATCAGATGATACTTCCTCTTTATATATATACTTCCTCTTTAAGAACTTGCTCTGGAAAATGATGCAGTATTCCTGTGGTTTTTTTTTTTTGTTGGGTTTTTTTTTTTTTTCATTTTAAAAAATGAGATGCAGTTTTCTAACAGCCTCTGGCAATTTGGAGAGGAACATGCAGGTGGAGTTTGCTTTGCACATGTTCCTGCTGTGTGCAGGGGTTGTTTACTGCTCAGCTGAACAAATTGTTGAGTGTCCTTCTGGAGGTCTCGAACAGTTTAGCAGAGAAATCAGAAATTTTGTTGCAGGGACTGTTGTTTTTCACTACATGTGAAGTCAAACAAATAGTTTGTGAAGGGTCACTGCCTGCTGTTCCCACAGAACCTTGGAGGAAAATCCCTTCTGGCATTATTTCTGCAGAGCTCTGTGTTGTTTCCTACTCTGATCAAGATGAAGGACTTAGTTCTAAGTGCTTATACATTTGCTAATAATCAGTCTCTGTAATAGAGGTCTGCAGACTTTTCTTCCCTTTCATATCTGATTTGGTCAAAATGTTTACTTTGGGGTATTTTTTTTCTTCCCATTACTGTTCTATTTTATTTTTTGAATTAAGAAATGCCAGTCTCAGAGAGGTTAGAAATAAGTGAATTCTACTGTAGGTCAGAGTCAGAACAGGAGTGATATCTGGTCCCATAGTTTTGCTAAGCTTTATGCAACAAGAGAAACAATTTGAGGATCATACTCTCTCTAAATATTGAAATATTATGTTGGTTTTTTTTAAATGAGGTAACACCCAAAGTTATTTTGGGTGAACATGGCTAAGAGAAGAAAAGACGATTTTCTCTTTTCTGTCCTTCTATAGAGTTATTTTAACTATTTCCCCCAGAGAGTTACTTACATCTTCGAATTCCAGTACCCACAAGTGAAAACATAGGTGCTATCCCAGGACCAGATAGCGTGGGACTCCTACCCTGGGGAGCTGACTGTGTAAATAAAGCACAATGGCACTTTCTGTAAAATGGTGATTAGGCAGAGACACAATAAATGACTGTCCCGAGGTCACACTGTCAGTAAGACAGATTTCAGTTTAGGAGAGTGATGTTTTCCAGCGCCTGCCGACACAGTCATTCCTCAGTTACAGACACACTGATCTGTTGGTGTCAGCCAGGCTGTTACTGGAAAGAAAGGGAACTAGGAAAAAAGCAATTCAAGAAAACTCTTGTGAGTACAGCTCCAGCATGTGTTTGGAGGATGTTTCAGCCCCAGCCTGAAGAGATTAATCAGTGGGAAGCTCCAAAACCAAGAGAATAAAGGGTGATATAGATTGCCCAGCCTGGAGCTGTGCAGTTGTGCTGACCTAATCAGTAACTGCAGTGTGTCTGCTGATCCCTGGTGACAGAAGGGCAGATGATCCATATGTCATCCCCTGACATCCCTAACTCCAATAATAACTGCACTAATAACATCCCTGTTATGTTGCAGAGATGGCCAGTGGGACTTGGCCTCATGGAAGTGTTGGAACTGGGCTGGGAGCTGGGTTCTGCAGGATCAGCCTCACACTGCCTGCAAGTACTTGGAAACAACCTGTGTGGAAAGTAAACCTGTTGTAAGAGAGATCAGAATCTTTACTTTGAAATAAACCAGCTGAATTCTGTTACTGTGATGTGAAAATCCACTGGGAGTGATCAGACACGAGGTCAACTGGTCTGAAGGGTTTTTACGGAATTTAACCATAGCAGACATCCTGCTGGAAGACCTCTTGGGTAGGGTGAGTGTGACAGAACAGCTTGGATACTGCTTTAGAGGTGGTGAGTTTTAAAGGATTTGTTAGGTTTATTTCAGAGGTGAGAGGCCTGTAGTAAGAACACAAGATAATAATTAAGAGAAATAAAATAATGTACAGAGGACAAAACTGTTGTGCAGCATAAAGAGGAAGAGAATGATGAAGTTCTGCAGAACCTGATAATTAAACTCTTGCTAGGGATTTAGAGAGCCCCCACATCTTTGTACAGGGAGTATAAGTCCTATCACATTTATTAGAATGCTCCAGAAGTAACATGAGGAAGTGCTATTTTTTCTCTTCTTAAACAAGAAACAAACTTCTGCCCTGCAGTGCTTCTGCTAGACCTGAGAATGGTGTCAAAGAAGTGCCAATGACAGAGAATTTTATTCTTAATTTCCAAGCAGGAGCAGTTATTCTCAGAGACTTTCCAGCCCGTTTGGATGAAGAAGAATCTCTCCAGATGGCCACACTCATTTGTTCAAGGGCTGGAAAGCAAATTCCTGTTCTTGAATGTTCCAGCCATATTGTAGATGTATTAATGAGATTAAAAGTAGTGCCTTGTTCAAGTCCTTAATTTCCCTTAAGGGGATTGTTAGAACATAGACCAAGGCCTGGCTTTCCTGTTCAGCTCCTCTCTGTTGGTTGCTGCCACTGCTGTTACCCTCCCCCTCGAAACAGATGGTGTTGCTTTCCTTCTGTTGAGTCCAATCTGACCATTTCTGTTTATCATACAAACCTCTTGAGGCTTTTATTCAATCTCTAGGGAACTTTAAGTCTGATCCTGCAGTCTTATGCAGTTCATGTATTAAAATTCAGATTAGGAAATTAATACATTTTGCTGTTTCATTTCATTTACCATTAAGCTTTAAGTTTACTTTCTGCTGTTTTGTTCTGGTTGATACACCTTTCAAACAGGTTCTTCAGCTCTTAAAGCTCGTTCAAAATCAGGTTATCTTCCTTTTCCCTCAAAAAGAAGTATAGGCATAATCACAAAAGTATGGCATTTATGTATGAATGCCATATTTATACCGGTTTATATGAAAATATATTGGCTTGTAAAAAGTATGTGCTTAACCTAAGGCATATAGATTTATTTCTTTTTTTGCTGAGTTTTCGAAGTGGAACATACTAACTAGCTGCTGGCTCAGTATGAAATATATACATGTGACATTCAACATTAGAGCTGGGTGAAATACCTGTAGTAAAAGACTTACTTACTGCTCTAGGGAATCAAAGAATCAGAAGAAAATAGAAAAATAGTGAAATCTTTGACAAAAAGATATAACAGGCTCCATTTTTATGCGTGTATATCTGGTTGAGGAATAAATTAAATTTCTGCTACATTCCAATATCCTTTATTTATGAATTTATGGGACTTTATATGGAAAATAAAAGGCTGTTACAGATCAACAGGGAGGAACTGTGGGCACAAGAATTTCATTAAAATTAAATGCTTGCAACTTTTCTTTTGCTGCATTGTTAAAATAAACATGAGCAGACCAGTTGTCTGAAGAAAGATATCCACTCCTAAGGTAGATATCCACTCCTAAGGTATTCTTGACTAAATGTTAATCATTCCTTTCCAAATAGGAATCTTGAGAAATATGTATATTACAAAGTTGTCTCTATTGCAGAGATTAGGATGAGATCTGGGAATGGAAGTGTTGATATAGAAATATTTAGATGGAAAACAGAACAAATGCAAGAAGTCTGCTACTTCTGTGCACAAAGGAGGCTGAGAAGGTTCACAGACACTTGCACTTAAATTCATATTTAGAAATAGCTTTCTGCTTTTTCTTCTTGTGCTTGTTGTCCAACTATAATTATCCATCCTTCTTTTTCTCCAATTACATGCTGTATAATGTTTAGCAGCTATTCCAAGAAGCAGCTTATTCCTGTGTGACAAGATTTAATTAAACTTCTACTGAAATAATTAGTGAGGGTATCTCAAAAGGCTTTTTAAAATCAATGCAGTACTGAGAACCAAATAGAGTTAACACTGTCATCAAAGATCAAAGTCACCAAAGAACGTGACTGAAAATTAAACCCCCAGCAACAGCGTAATGAAGAAGCACACTGAAGCAGTTGTGATTTTCTGCCTCTTGGGTCCTACCTACAAATTGATTTGACATGGAAAATTTCCCTCAGGAAGCTTAAAAATAGTAAATTTCCATTAATTACATAGCAAAGAATGTTCTTTCTATAATTTATAATCCATTAGGTAGTTGGTTTGTGGGTTTTTTTGGTTGCCTCTTTCTCCCTTTATCTGGATTTTCTGCTTTGCCAATGGAGATTGGCTGGAGGTTGGTTTGGGTGGTTGTATTTTCTGGTGCATGTGTGCCAGACACACAGAAAAGGAGCTGAGCAGAGTGAAGTGCCCAAAGCTTGAGATTCCTTGGGCACACCAAAATCCCAGGCTGCAGGCACGTTCTTGAGGACCTCAGATCTCAGGAGGCTGAGACAGCAGCTTTTCCCAGTAATGTGTAGCCTGTTGTTTGCCTCAAGCATGACACTCCTGTCCCTTTGTGGGGAGTAATTTGTATGATGAACCAAATCCTCCCCCTGCCTGGGGACTGTGCCCATGTAAATTGAATCAGGGATTGATTGATTTTTGCAGGAGGTAGATGAAGGTGCCTTACTCAGCAGCACAGGGTGCATTGCAATTTCGGGTTTTGCTCCAGTCCTGTGCTGAGCTGCTCTGGGTGGGTGGCTGGGCACAGGATCTGCAGAGCTGCAGGAATGAGGGGAGCACAGTTTGCTCTCTCCATGCCTGGGCAAGAGAGGTTGCTCCAGTGAAGGTAACTCTGCAGAAGGAAATGCTCAAGAACCTTCTCATCTAATTTACATTATGGGTAAATTTTTCTCAGGCATTGACATTTTATGGCTCCCTCTTTTATTTTTAAGCACCATGATACACAGTGAGCTTCTGGAGTTCATGGCTATACAACACCACCCAGGCCATAAACTTGGCAAGATTTTAAACTGGCCTTTTATATGTGTGCAAGATTCTTCAGAGCTGCAGTATTGAATGTGGAAAATGCCACAGCCTCAGGTTCAAGACAATGGTTCCTGAGGGAGCCCTTCCCTGCAGGTGGGGAAGTGTGATTGGCTGCCCTGCCCAGTCCCTGTGAGGCTGCCAGAGAGGGTCAGGGCAAGGCAGGATCCTGAGCATCTCTGTGCTGTGACCTCCTCCTCCTTCCCATGGTTCAGTCAGTTTGTTGTGCTCCTGTGCCAACAACTGGCACAGCCACTGAATTTCTGTAATATTTATGACTGAATTCCTCTGATTTACACTGCCTGATGCTAAGGAGTGCATCCCTGGTAGAAATGTGATTAAAATATCAAGAGCTCAAAGAGGGAAGGGGTTTAGTGGGTATGTGCTATATGTGACAGGTTTGTCATCTCTTTTGAGCTGTGCTGTGCTTGGGTTGAACTGTGAAAAGCTGAATAATTTATTCAGAAAGTTATGCTAACTCAGTATGGCACTGAAACATTGAAGATTAATAAATAATTAATAGAAACATTTATTCTGCAGCCATGTCCTTGTATGAGTCGCTCAAGCCTTTACTGGATATGCTGAGCATTGAAATGCAGTGCCTGCAGGATCAGGATTCCTTCAGTGTTTCTGTTCTGCAGAAAAATAATTCCTTTAAAGCCTCCTTAAGAATTTCAACTAAATAATTAAAATCAGGAACAATAAGCTGTGGTTTTGATGTGTAGATAGGTATGTAGATATGTGAGTTTTTATATCTGTAGGTATATAAATAAATAAAATGGAGGCCAATTTGTAAGCAGTAGGAGAAAGCTGGGACTAAGTACAGTAAAGTACAGTCCAAGTAAATGTGGTAGAAAGTTACTGCAATCTAATAATGCTTTCCCCCAGTGACTTAGCACCTTCAGAGCAAGTCAGTCCTGGAGAATGGCTAAAAGGCTGGTTTTGGGTTTTGGTTTTGAAGTGGGCATGAAACAGCAAAAACTTAAGCTTGAAAATTAAACTTGTGGTGACACGTTGTTAATGTACGGTGTTAAATATTATAATTATTTTTCACACCCTGCTAAATGCCTTTGACAAGGACAAACATCTTTTATAATAAAGGATAGTAACTGGAAGGCTTGAACCTCTTAAATTATCATGTATGTCATGATACCCAGTGATTACATTTTGAGGTGCTCTGTCTTCAATATACGTACAAGGGTAAATCAAAGCAGTGACTGATGAGATGAGTATTCAGCACAACTCCCATGCAATATGGAATTGGCAATGGAGACAAGAATTGTTCATTTTTTGAAGGTGAAAACCTGATCCTGTTCAAAAGCCTTTCCTGCTGAGAATCCTCATCCACATTCATAAATTTCATTGTATTCGAGCAGGGGAGGCTGTGGTGTGTTCTCTCTGAGAAATGAGATGTATTTTTAAAATAGACATTTAAAATACACTTCTGAATTAATCTTACTTAATATACCTTAGTCTATATGCCTGTGGCACCATAATAAATTATTATTTTAAATATACAGTCGGGTCTTTAGATATTTTTACTTCTGTCCACTTAGAATGATTCTTTTATGGTCTGATTCATCTGCAGTCTCATATTTGGGCAGAAAAATAAGCCTGGTGCTTAGCAATTTATTTTTTTTTTCCTAGGTTCTCTGCTGGAATGTTTCGATATAGGGTCTAAAATGGCTCTTCTGACAGTAATAATTAGACAGGATGAGACCACAGAGGAGAAACCTGGTATTTACAGATTAATGAAAATGACATGTGCCTAAATGATGGTGGGAAAAGAAGAGGATTTTAAGAAAATTTTTTTTCTCATTTCCTGATTTCTAAAATGTGGTATGAAAATGTGACAGTCACCTCTGCAATCACACTGGATTGATTTATGGATAACCACAGTGTAGTGCTCTATAACAAAAACATTTTCCTAAATGCCCCTCAGATAATTAAATAAATGTCTTTGCTAAAGCAGGCTTTGAATCACGATAATGTCCTGGGAGGCTATCATCACTTCCACAACCATAATCATCATCTCAGAGAATGGGAATACACTTAATCAGCAAACCATGCTGCTCTCTGTGAATGAGCAAGGGAGGTGGCCTGCAGGCCTTTTATCAGGCTGGATGAATAACTAAATGTTTACAATGAACTTGTCCCTTTAGTGCTGAGAGTTGAGGATGGTTTATGGAGCCAAGGAATGCTGAGGTTTGTGGATGGCAACTGCGTGCAGTGCTTAGAGTCAGCTTGGTTTCCCTGGGCAATGCTGCTCAGTAAATGAATATTCTCATTAGAAGGGTATTCTCAGGGCAGTTACAGCTCCATGGGGAAGGACTTGAAATATTGCACCTCTCTTAAAGTGGTTTGAATTGGGTGAGCTACAGTGTTGGGCGAGAGCACCCAGGACATCCCATTTGCTCAGCTGGTTGTGTCTGCAAATTTTGGGACATTTGAACCTAAATCTCTGGGTGATTTTCTTTTGTTGTTCCTTTTTTTCTTTCAAGCTGTTGCTATCAATACTGATTTTGGTATCTGTCAATTTGATTTCTTTGCTGCAGGTACCTTACATAATAACTTACCATGGCATGAGTGTAATGATTTGTTACATTTTTATACTGCCAGAAGTTTACCTGTCTGGGACCACAAGTCTGTTTGATATTGTTTATTAAGCCAGTGTCTTCATGACATAAAGCAAGGAGGCACTAGAACTGCAAGAGCTCAGTCACAGTGCTCCAGGCAAGAGATAATGGTGCACACACAGTGGGAGGGGAAAGTCTCCCAGGGAATATTCAGGCAGAGCAGGTCACTGAAGTCAGAATAAGCACTGCAGCTTACAGTGCTTCTGACAGGAACATGCTTGAGAGTGTCTCAAATTCACATCTGGTTTGCCAGCTGTTAAGGTGTGGGACAGAGTGTGGGATGCCTGCAGGCAGAGAGATGCAAACCAGAACAACCTCTGACCACAATACACCAGCATCTGGGATTTTTGCATAAAGTGCTCAGGTTGGACATGTCATACAGCAGATGTCTAGGCAGTCTGTGGTTGATGAAAGAGCCTGTGCATGTTAGAGATGAGCAAGTTAAGTTTTAAAAACCAGAGCTTGAGATGTGAGCAGATGTAGACAAGACATGATCAGCATATATCTTCTTTCAAAAAGTTAGCTATAGGGAAAATATAAGTCCTGGTGGATAAGTTTGAGATGACATAAGGCTGTTGTCACCTGGTGAGGCTGTTCCTAGAACAGCTGCAGCTGAAGAGAGCTCCTTCCTTTTGTATTCCTCTGGAGCAAATCTGCACATGCTCTTGATGGCTGCTCTGTAGAGGCTTCTTCTGAGCTCATCTGCCACTGGCAGAGATGGCTAGGAGACTGGGGGGGAGGTGGCAGCAATGTTTTAGCAAGCAAAACTGAAAATAATTTTATTTTGATTAATAAAATGTGTGTGTATGACTAATGGAACAAAGAGAGAGACCATCTTCCTGCTAATTCGGTCATTCCTTTTTGTCTCCTCCAGCAGCTTTTAGGTCAAGAGCAGAAAATGTCCACAGGCAAAAAGTGAGATTTCTCAATATTTGGTGACCCTCAAAGCAAGCATCTGTAGGCAAAAGATATCTTGCCATAGGTAGTATTTAATAAATAAAATGAAACATAAGTCTTTTGATTTGTTTTTAAGGGCTTTAGAAGAGTTCATAATTCTGGGGAGGTCATCATCATCACTGAGTTCTTGATCCAGTGCTCTTTTTCCTCTTGGAACCTGAAGAAGGAAGTTTATCCTAAAAAGTCTGTTTTGTGAGAAGGTTATACTTTGCTACCACCTGGAGACAGGAGCAAGGACAAGGGGCATAGGGCATCTAGAGACACTTGGTGTCTAAAAATATCATTTAAAGAGATGAGATACTGGGCTAACTGTAATATAGAAAAGGAAATGCAGGGTGCCTGAGGGACTGGATGTGATAGGAGTCTGTGTGTATTTCCAGTGCCATGTAAAAGTGGGAGAGAATGTGCACTTGCAGACTTGGAGAAGCAGATGGGATGGAAAGTGAGATTGTAATTGTTTTAATGTTTAAAGTGTGGATGAAATTTTCATGGATTAGTTTATCCTTAGCAATAAACCTTTTAAAAACACTCTTCTTGGTGAGCCCCAATTTCCAGTGTGCAATGGAAGTTACAAAATAAAGCTGAGGGGAAATGCCATGCTGAGCACAGCTAATGTTTGCCTGACAGCAGTGATAAACAGCCAGAAAGCTGTGTTTATGCATGAAAATTGTCCTTCTGGCTTTAGTTACTTTTAAAAGTATTTTTCAAAATAGCCTAAGAAATCTTTTTTCCCAGCACTCTGTGGAGTTCATGTTGCAGACTTGCACTGGAGATCCAAACCCATACAGCAGAGCACGTTACATGAAATAATTGGAAAATGGAGCTTTGTGAGAATGTCTTTTGAAGCAATATGGAATTGGCTGGTTGCCTCCTATTTGCTTCTAAGCTCTCCAATTGTTTAAATACCACCTTTGTAACAACACTGCCATTCACTTGACAATTTGTCTTTTTATTCCTGATAATATGCATGTTGGATACAAAAATAGCCATTCTACTTGTGATCATCAAATTTTAGCTGAATTTCAGACAAAGAATTTGGCAGATCTCCAGATAAAATATTACAGAGCACCTCAAGCAGGCATTAATATTTGTTGCTTATACACTGTGTGCTTTGAAATCTCTATTGCTTCTGTTCAAAAATAACAAGCTATGGTTCCCTTAAAACACGATTTGCAGTACATCTGAACAGAATAGTGCATTATTTTTGCATGGGGATATGTCTAGTGGAACAACAAAGACTAAATGTTAGAGTGCAGGAGAGTTTTACCAAGTACCCCCTCTCCCTGCAGCAGTTTGCAGGGTGCTGGTGTCGCTCCAGCTTGGCCAAGACAGGGCCAGGCTGTCCCGTTTCAGTTTGGAAAGGAAGGAGTGGACTGGCACATCTGCCTGGGCAGAGCTGTGGCTGTGCAGGACCCAGCCGTGTGCACTACTGGGGTAAAACAGTCCGAGCCTGAGAGACCTGTGCTGCGTTTTCCTGTGAAAACCTGGCCACTGACTGACTCGATGGGAAAAAGTCTTCCTCAGTCTCATCCCAGGCTGTGGCCAGAGGAGTGATCTCTGTTCACACAGACCAGTTTGTCTCAAAGCACGTGGTCCTGGTCAAGCACACCCCTGTCTTGTGGCTGTAGTGGGATGAGCTGTGGATTTAAGTTACTCAGGTGTTGGAGAGCCTGGAAATCTGCTACTTGGAATTTCAGTCTTTTGCTATTTTGAGACACCCTTGGTTTTTCTGTCTTTGAATTGTTACAAATTTAATTCCTGATTTATCATTTCAGTTTCTTGCAGTTAAGGAAATTAAGACTATATTAATTTCGAATAAATAGAATGCAGCAAAACTCTGTGGGTAAAGTTTTGCAGAGCTGTGTTGGGTACAGTAATCCTGACTATGAACCCAGTGAGCAGGACTGCAGAAATAGTCCTGGAACTTCACTACTTATTTTCCAAAAGCACTGAAATATACTGATTTCTTAATCACTCTGAATGTAATTAGCTGTAAAAAATAAATGTACCTGATTTCTGATCATAAATCCACACTTAAATTATGGGATATTTTAAAGCTGCACATTTGAAGGATTAGCAAGCAGAAGAGAGCAGTATTGTTTCTTTATCTTCAAGCCACATGCAAACTGTGGCATCCAAGGACTGTCTTTTTGATAAGCTCAGTATGGCTTATCTCCCAATAGAAGTATACATTGTTCTTCCCTTTAAATGTATTCTGGGATTCAGATTAATTTCAGCTGCTTCCTTTCTCCCCTTCTCAGTCTCCAACTTTGTTTTGTTTTTAACATGCAGAGAAAGTGGTTTGCTTCAAAGTGTGTATCTTTTCATAACATAAATTCAAGGAGTGGATGGGGAAAGATGTATATGCTCTGCTGAGCTAATGAGAAAAGGACTCAGTCTGTGTGTCTAACATCTCATATCACAGAAAGTGGGTGACAAAGAAAAATGGATTTGCTTTAAATGCTCGGAGCCTCCACAATAACTGATCATATTTTGTAGATTACAATGGGCTTAAAGCAGCAATAAACCAGGAGCCTCAGTGCCTGCTCTCTCAGAAGTTTATAAATACCAAATGCAGCTCAGTAACAAATCCTTGATTTGCATTTACGCAAAACATATTTTGGTGACATTAAAAACCTTAATTGAAAGAGGAGAGCAGAAATGCAGAACTATAACCTGTCACCCCTCCCAGGAGGATATTTCCAAGTCAGTGGGATAGTAGGAGCAAGCAACTGCTTCAAATGATACCCTTGTATTCACTGAAAGCAAGAGGGAGAAACTGCTCAGTCCTGTGAAAATACAAGATACTCAGCCCAGCATTTGACACTTGGGCTAAAATTTCACACCCAGAGCTAGCCCAGGTTGCATTAGAGACCAGCTCTGCCATTTTTATTGGTATTCCATTTTAATGGAATCATTGTGATGAACAGATTTTCAGTAAGGCCACGTGTTTTCGTTGTTCACAGTTCTTCTTCCCCCTCTCATTAGGTGGTGTATTGGGTGAATTGAGTTTCTCCTCTGTGTGGTCAGATTCTCTGCTCCTTGTTCAATCCATCCATAAATGAAGACATCTTGTCTGCAGGGAAGTGTAATATCAACCTCTATTATTTAGCATTTAGGTGCTACTGATATAGCACACTGTGCACCAAACCACTGACACTGCTTAACTAAAACTTAATGGAAGTGGAAGATTTCTAAGCTTGGAAAATGAGAAGGAAAATCAATATTTCCAGAAATTTTCATGTTGCTTTTCTTCCTCAGTAAGAATTTTTGTAATGCTCCAGCATATCTTACGGCTGTTTTATGGCTGGAAAAGAACTTATTTCTAGATATTTCTAGGGCAAGTTTCATATGGTTATTTCTTCATCATGATATGTCTATTGTGTGCAATGCAAATGTATGATACCAGACATATACATATGTCCATTTATGACTTAGCTTTAATTTGGTGGTCCCTTTTCTTGTATACTTCTTGCATGATAAAATGGCTGTAGCATGACCTGAATTTTTAATATCAATCTGCTTTTTATACTGATCTACTTCTACCAAGGTAAAAGCTGAAATAGCATTTAGATAAATAAAAATTTGACTGGTGTTGTTTTGCTACCCTCTTAATAATTTAACAGGTATGAAGAAATCTATTTTTGTAAAATATAGTATGGATTTACTTTGCAGTTATGTTAGTGTACTACCTTAAATTCAGTTTATACTGACTTGTGAAAACTGCTGCTTGTTTATTCTACTCTACAGAAAAAATTATTGACAAAAATTTCTAGTTTTAAATTGCTAAAAGCAAAAGTGAATATGCTTTAGTGATTTAAATTATCAGTTTTATGGTTTCAGCTTATTCAAATAAGCTCAGATTGCCATGATTATCTGTGAGTATGTGAGTGTGACAGGTGAGAGGGATTTACTGCATTCTTTCAAAAGTTTTATGTTATTGAGCTCCTCAAGTGTGAATTGTTACAGACATTGTTCATTACTGTAGTTTCTCTTCAGTATTGCTTACTCTGTAAGCTAAACTTACTGAAGCCATCTGTGAGTTCAGAACTTAGTAAATTAAGAGCAAAATAGAAAAGAATGGTTGATGAGAGAGCAAATGTTTTGGCATGTACAGAACATGGATATAGCTAATAACTCCTGTAATGCTGAGGTTTGGATTTGGTGACATTTAAAATAATGATCCAGGCATCTCTGAACATTTACATTTTGCCACCTCTGAGGGGGTCGAGGGGATCTGACTTTCTGCAGTGATATTTCTTATGTAAGTTAAAAAAGAATTGGTAACATTATGTTGAAATTAAAAAAAAAAGGTAACAAATTTTTGGTATCAATTTTCAGTGGAGATCCTATTTGTGATTTCAGTGTTCTACTCTTTACAAGCCTTGCACATTTTTACAGTATCTTCAACATGCATTAAAAAACCACATGTAACTTTTGACACAGGTAATAGTTTTTATATACTTTTAATTTCTTGTGCAGGAAAGAAGTTGACACAATTATGACTTGAAAATGGGGAGGTCAGGGAAAGACTGAAGAAGAATTTAGTTTGGGTTGGTGGCCGTGGTGTTTGACAGCTGAGCCACTCGAGGCTGTGTCAGAGACCTGCACAGGGCAGAGGGGCCGCAGAGCTGTTGGGAGGAAAATCTGACTTGGAAAACTGCATTTTCCATACCTTTAACCTTTCCTTGCAGTCGTTTCTTGCCCATCCTACATGCCTCACGTGCAGCAGCGTTGGGGCACAGAGCAGGACATGCTCTCACGCTGTGCCTGAGAGGGGACAAGGGACCTGCCTGTGCTGCTCAGATAGGCAAATGCAGGGCTGTGGCACCAGCCACGTGCCTGGAAATGTGGCACATTATGGGCACTCAGTAGCTTTGTGAATGAAATGTTATTGCCCTCCTTGGTGCTGGGGAGCTGGTTTGCATACAGCTGCATGTCTTTAAATACCATTAACTGAAATTAATTAGGTAGCTGCTCCTTAACTCTTTTGACTGTAATCCCATATCACAAGAGCACTATATTCAATCTGGCACAAGCTGCTCACAGGAGAAGCCCAGACCTAAATTAGCATCTAATCTAAATTAGCTTTAACCACTTGAAAGGCTGGCTCATCTAGACTGGGTTAAAGTCATTAGTGGTGAACTCTCCGAGTGCTGTGCTTTGCCTGTGCTGCAGACATCTCCATAAAGGTTAAACCTGTTTCTTCCATGCTAATCACTTGTAACAGAATGCTACAGTTTTGTTGATGTTATTTAGAAAGGCAGGAGTAGGTGGGATTCCTGAAAACCAGGGTGAGAACTGAAATTTCCTCTGTCTATGATTCAAGGAGCATGTGTGCTTTCACCAGAGTGAACCCAGGCTCACTAATGACGTCTGTGCAATTGCTGTACTTGGTGAATTATTAGATTAATAGTAAGGTGATAATTTCCATTTAGTAAAGGGTGGTTCTGCTGTTAAAACACAAAATATATACGAGAAATTTTGTTTGGTGAGCATTTTCTCCTTTCCTTTTGGTTAAAGTCATACAATATAACAACTTAGACTTTATGCACTAATTCTTAGATGTAAATATCAATTTTAGGAGCAAAAGAAATTGTTCAAATCAACCCCATATCCATTTGTGATTGTAGCAGACCATCATTAGAAGAAGTGGAGCCAGAACAAATAAACCCTTCATAAATAGAAGTATTCCTCTGAGTGAAATAACTGTACTGAGGTCAAAAGGTCTACTTTTATATGTAGTGATTATTTGTGTCGTTATGGCTTTATGCTTCAGCTTGCAAAAATTTACATTGCTTATTACTTATAAAGAACATTGTACTGCTGAAAAAGTTGTTAGTCTGGTGATACTTAGCTCTAAATATGACTTGAAGTAGGGTGGGTTTATTATTTAAATAGCTATTCAGCTGTGAATCCTTGAGATGTCTCAGTGCATGAACTATTGGCATTTTGCCATTTTTCATTATGATCAATGGACTGATTTGCAAGGCAAGAATCCTGCATCCCTCCCAGCACATGGCAATGTGTACTTGCCTTTGGATATGGAAATATGCCTTACAGCAGATGGACAAATATTATCACTAGGCAACTGCAGGAAGACAAAATAATCCTTCTACAGAATTGCTCATGGAGCTTTATGCAATCAGAGGATGCATTTTGTGTGTGTGTGCTAGGGAAAAAACAATTTTTTGTTTGTTTTTTTCCTGTAACAGTGATGTTCTGGTGGTCTATGCCACTGCTTCATGGCTGGTGTAAGAAATACTGTAATGATAAATATGAAAAGGTGATTTTTGTCTCCCCTTTACCTGGATGTTTTCAGTTGTGCCATATCTTCCTGAACAGATCGCAGATATTCTTGTTTCCACAGGTCCTGCTACAGCACAGGGGGCTGCCAGGAGTGCAGGAGTTCCTAACTGGGCTATACTGGAGTGATTCTCCTGTGCACGTGGTGACTCCTCACCCCATGGCCCTGTGTGTGCTCTTGCTCTGTGGCAGTGCTGCAACTCTGCCTGATTCTGGTTGCAGGAGAAGTTCTGTTTGCTGCAGGTGAAGTGTTCAGAGAAACAAACACCAAATGTAGCAACTGGCAGGAGGAAAATGAGGGTTTGTGTCCAGGCTGTTTGTTGCTGTTTATGTTCTGTATGGCGGTCGCATCAGGGATCCTCCCTCTGAATTCAGGGTGTCTTGTTGCCTGGCACTGTGCAGCCACAGAAAGGTCTGATCACTGCCCTGATGGCTCTACTGGGTAGATAGATGGGAAACACAAAGGCTTGAAAAAAGGGAAAGCAATGATTTTCATCATACAGGTTAGTAATAACAGCCCAGGAAGAGTGTGATTTAATAAGGTGCCATCAGAAACTGGACTCTGCATCCCAGACAGTGCCACAGACCTTTTGTATCCTGTTTCAGAGCCTGGAGCAAGATAAGCCCCTGCCAGAGCCTGAGTGGGGTACAGAAATACAGCGTTGCTTAGGAACTGGATTCCTCCTGGTTTCCCTTATTTGTTTGTCCTTGATAGCAGCACAAAAACTGGTGAGTGGCCTTGCAGAGGAGAATGATGTTACCTGAATGATTATCTCTGAGGTTTCTATTACCACCAGTGCTGCCATAGAAATAAGACTTTCCACTTCTATTATGTTTATTTTAATCTCTTTACACAGAGATTATGTGTGAATTAGGTATTAAATATTATGACTTAAATTTGAGAACATAGGTGGATAAATTGCGCAGAGGAGAGGTCCTTATTAAGGCTGCTTTCAGCTGAGGTCCTTAATCCTACCTGATCCCAGTAAAAGAACTGTGATGATGTTGTTAACCAGGCCCAAAGATTGAACAGGCTTCAAGACCTCTTAGAAGGAAAAATGTAGTATTGCCTAGAAGTGTTCTGCAATTTGATGTCTAATTCTGCTTTTCTTTTATATATTCTATCTTATCAGATGTTGGCCTCATTCATCCAAGGGCTAAATGCTTGGAATGAATTTTGATCCTTTATGTCAAACAATCATTTATGTGTTCATTTATTTATTGCTGATTCTCACAGGGTTTATGATGCTTTAGGTGTGTACTGAGACAGCTACAAAACTCAACTTGCAGAAATTTCAGCATGAATTGTGATTAAGGTTTGAGTGATTTAACTCCTCAAAAATTGCTCAGGTGTAGTTTGTGGGCTGATTGTAGTTCTCATTCTTTAACCATGAGTTAAATGCTTTTTTGTTGCTCCATTCACAACTGTTGTAGAAAACAATTGATTATTATCAGTTTTCTATCACTTGCATTCGAGTGTGGATTTCTTAAGAAGTCCTAATAAATTAGAATTGCTTTTTCTGAAATAGCAGCCTCAGGAAATTTAAAAGTTAATATTACCATGATTACTAGACCGTTAAAGTTTTCCATCTGTCTTCTTTATCATACCTGGCTCCTTGCCTGTCACAGTGGTTCTGCTGTAGTTGTTAAACCCTTGGGAATAGCTGGTCTCTGTTCCCCAAGACCATTGGTCCTGTGTGTTCCATCACAGCAACTTCCTCTCCTCTTCTTGGCTCTTTTTTATTGTTCAATAATTTTAAATCTAAAGCTCTAGTAAGTTTAGGAGGCCAGCACCTTTTTTGACAGGTTGTCATTTGAACCAGAACTATTCTCTTTTGTGCACAGGATTTCTGCAGTCTTTAGACTGATTGTATCATTACAGATACTTTGTTTGCTGGATGTGACCCTTACTCTCCTGCTCTATTTAAATGTTCATCTTTCTGAAGGCAGAAGTGTGCAAAGCCATCCTTAGTGCCTGCAAAAAATCCCGATCTTTTGTTCATAAATTTTCAAAAATCCTCCCTCAAATTACTTTGCCTGATAGAGATGTGCTCATGTCCAGATGCATTTAGAGCTCACTTGCCTAATTGAAATAAATGGAGGAAAAAATATGTGGGATTTTCTTTTTCCCTTTAGTTTTTGAGACAGATAATGCCCTTTGAAGGTGTGCTCCCACCAGGTGAGTGTGTCCTGGCTGTTCAGGACGTGCTCTGTGTCCAGTTATCCCCAGGGCTATGTGGGTGCCTCCTCCCCGTGCTGTCCTGTCGAGCTCCAAAGCCTCCAGGTCAGGTCCTGGCTCTCTTGTGTGAGTGGGGTTTTTCCAGGTAGTGACCTGGATCAGCCAGGAAAGGGAGCTGAGGAAAAACAACTTCATGAGAGGCACAGGGAAGTGTCCTGAATGGGAATATCTTTTAGAAGGAAAATCCAGAGATCAGAGTAGCCAAATGAAAACAGCAAAGGGCTCCCAGGGCTGGTGTCCGTGGTGGGAGTGAGCAGCTGGGCTGGGCACATGGAGCATGGGAAGGTTTTGGGTAGTTTTGCCTTAGATGAGGAGAAAACAGCCAAACCTGTAAAGCCCTGTGTGTGAGTAGCTGTGCAGCTCCTCGCTGTTCCCAGAGAGGAACAAACTGTGTTGCAGGCAGAGTGTGACAAATGAAAAGGTTTTTTGAAATTACATGGAGTTAAAAATGAATTAATTTCTCCAAATGAATAGTAGGGAAAGGGAAGAGGCAAACACTGTTAGAGAGAATGAGGTGAGGGAGGAGGAGAAGGAGCTGTTTCCAGGCAGCTGTGGATAATCCTCAGTGCGAATGAACGACAGACGAGTCTGGCTTTAATAACTTGTGGGGCTGGGCTTACTGAGAGCAGAGATTGCAGCTATATTGGAAAACTTCTCTCATAACTGAGAAAGCAAAAATGCCAGGTAATAGTCACTGATGTCCTTTGTTTCATACACCTCATTTAAGAGGAAAAACACATAGCAACAGCAGGAAAGACTTTTAATACATTGTGGGCAGGGAGAATATGTTATGTCAAAGGAGTGACATAACAGATGTGCCAGCAGCAAAGTGTAAAAGATGACATTTTTATTACTGCAACACTGTACACAGCATTGCTGAATTTGGTAAATATGAGAGGTTTAGAAGAGAATTAGCTGGGATGAATGTTGGTTGGCTTAAGGGACTTGAGTATATTTGTGCTTTTCATTTCAGAGAGGAAAAGGGAGGCTGCAGGAGGAAATACAGCAGTGGTGGGGTAAGGGTTAGGGTAATTCTGTAATTTTAACATTTAACAATTGCAGTTAATTTCTTTCACATATTAAAATCTGCTCTCTTATGTTCTTTCTAAGACTGCTAATCTAGCTTGCCAAATGCAAGAAAATCTTTTCTAAAAAACCCTATCCAAACCAAATAGGACTTCCTTTTTTATATGCATATTAGTCATTGAGCTGCATATAAATATATATAAACCGATACTTTATTAATATAGTGATTTAATGTGAGAAAACGACGAACATTCAGAGTAGTTTTTTTTAAAGAAATACACAATTTTAAGGAGCAGCAATTACATGTTTTTCATTCTGCATTTTTTATGTTACTACAATTATTTTTAGAGTTACACATGGCTTTTAGCAAGCTCTCTGTCATTTCTGAAGATATGGATCAGCTACCCAAATTACTTATATTGTTACTCAAGATATCTTCTTTTGGTTTTGTTGTTCATAATCATTCAAAAATATCTAATTAAAATAAAACACTTTTTAAAATGTTGGCAGATCATTATTTAAAAATAATTGATGTAATGAAGGGAGCATGCAATGAAGCAGGTAAGGGAAAAAACAAACCACTGTTAGGAACAAATAATTCAATATTGTGGTGCCAAGAGGAGCTGTTCATAAGTTTATAATTAACCTGCTACTGGAGTAGTGTCATCTTTCTCCTGGCCTCCAGAATGACCAGGCACTGAAAGGATGTAGTTGGGCCACTAAAAATAAATCAGCCTGTGTATGTGGTGGTGCCATCTCACATAGACAGAAACTTTGCATCTCCTCTGAACTTAATTCACTCCTCTCTGCCTTTCTGGGCCGTGGGCACTGAGATTGTTTGGCAGCTGTTTGCCATAGTAGTAAATTTGGAAATAATTCAGGGAGCTCTAGTAGGAAGCCAAGGCTTCTGACAATTGCCTGAGGCTCCTGCAGTCCTCTGGCACTACAAATCATCCTGACCTTGTGAAGCCACCCTGACTCCAGAGTGCCAGAAGGGAGGAGTGCCCGCCGAGCTGTGGTGTGGGAAGAGACATCAACCTCTGTCGGTGCCTCCCTCTTTCTGCTGCCACCTAATTGTTTGGGGAATTGGGAGAACCATAAATAAGAGAGATTAAATTCTGCTGCTGAGACAGAAGTTTGGCTTTAAAAAAATCATGAGTTCCAGAACAGTCATGCTTGTGTGCAAGATGGCTGCGTAATTCTGGGAGAGATAATCATAATTTGTAGATAATTTGGAGCTTGTGACTGCTTGTAAATGCTGGTTTAAGATGCTGAAGTTGTTCTTTTGGTGTGGCTTTGTTTGGGGCTGATGAGTGTTTCCATGACACCTGCTGTAAAATACTGTTGTTTCCATGATAGCTACTGTTCTCACTTATTTTTTTAAGTTACATTTGAACAGACGTGCCTGCTGACTTCTCTGTTCCTGAATCAACTGAGCTCTCAGGGGATAAGTACCCATTGCAATTATGAACATTTAAATGTTTTGCAGAGTGTAAAATATTTACATAGTCTGAAAGCATGAGGAATTGTTGTTTCCTTGATATGACTTTCCTTGTCTGAAATGTTTCTACTCTGTAGTTTACACATTACCTATTTCTGTAGAAATTTTTTTCCAGTATTTTTGTCCAAATGCTGCAAGACTTAAAGCCCAGAAAGTTGGGATCAGTATGAGTTTCTCTTGGTGACAAATGTTTACTCTCCAGACACAGTGTGCTGCTGGTGCTGTTTGCTCCCACATTTAAGGCTTCTGAGCTGAGACCACCTCGTTGTGTTAGCAAGGATGCCAGCACTGCTGACTCACAGTCTAACTCATATTAATGAACCTTTCTTCATAACTAGTTGTAATTTTAATGAGATTTGTGTTTCTCAGGCCTTCAGTGCTTCCCCCAATTATCTTGAGCTTGAAAAGTCTTCAAGAGAATGTTTGTATTAACATTATCAAGTAAAAATATATTTTGTGGTACTGAGGATGCTGATGGGCAGGTGAGGATTCTTTAGTTCATTCCGGGATCTTTTAAAATGTTGATTTTAATCAATTATGCTTCTTGCCATGATCATATCTGCCCATTTGGTGACACAGTTCCATTAGAGGTGGCATTCAGCTGGCCAGGGTACCTGTCAGACCCATCACTCACACAACTGCCAAGATGAATCTCTTGCTCTGCCTGGCTCCTCTTTGAGATCACCTGTACTCAGAACCTGGGGGCAGGTTCTGTAAAGCAGAGCTGGCTGGCTGAGCCACTGATCAAAGTAAAACATGCTACTCATTTTTCTGTGCAAAGAACAGACATGGGTTAAATGGTGAAAAAAGAAAAAAAGGCATCTCCTAAAACTGAACAAAGGTGGATTTTCAATTGTGTCTTGCAAGAATGTAGATCCTAACCTTCACATCTGTTTGTTATTGAATAGGCTATAAATTAAGGCAGTGCTCCCTCTGAAAGCAAGTGTAATGCCCTGTGTTGGGGAGTAGTTTTTTAGATGTTATAATAAACCTCCAGAGATTTGAGGCTGAGTTATTTTCTAAATTTTGAGTGGAAAACTGAACACTTGCCACTCTGATTGTATTCCAGGTGAAAGTCCTGTTTTCACCTCCCACTCCCAGTCTATGTCTCTTTTATTGAATCCTGCTTTATAATGTCAAGACTTATTTTTTTTTTTAGAAATATGAAACCCAGTTATGTTCACTGACCTTCCCACCCATATCAGGTGCCTGCCTCACACCATTTTAATTTGAATAGCTTTCCATTTGATCTCAAAAGGCTCTCATTCTGCGAGCTCATAAGCACTTGTTTTGTTTCATGGTGTGACTTGGTTGCACTCACTTGGTTCAGCTGCAGGGAATGCTGAGAATGCTCATAAGTCCTGGTGGGATTTGGCCTTTGTTAGATGTATGTAAATTATTGCCTCATTAGGTGCTGGTCTATTTCAAAATCTTTGCAGCCCTTACAGGAAATCCTAGTTCTTCGTAATTTCTTTTTCCTTTGAATTCCTTCTTTTCCTTTCCCCACCATTCTGCCAGGAGCACTGCATAGCTGAGAGTGGAAAGCACCCTAAGAAATCTGAATTGTTGGATAAATTACAGTAGAATCAGTCTGGCCATTTCCTTTGAAGAAACAAAATGCTATTAAATAGAAATGAAATCACTTTCTTGTACCTCAGCATGCACAGGGGCTTCTATCCTTCGGTGGCAAGGATTGGGTAAGCACAGAACCAATTTTTCCTGTCCATTCTGCAACTCAGCATGCAGCTTTGACAGTGACCACCCAATCCCCAGATTTAGAAATGTTTCTCAAGATTACTTATTTAAGGGTGAAATTATGTAGCACTTCTCTGGACTATTTAATAATAAGCAAATTAATTTTTAAGTCTATAGAATCTTTAGACATTTTATTTATGCATTTCTACTTTCATAGGATGAAGGTTAAATCTTTGCAGGTTAACTACATTATTTTTGAGTTCTGGGAAAAAAGGTCATTTATGGTGTGGTTTGTTCTTGACTTAGGTGTTTCTTCATTGAAACTTTTCTTGAGATTTGTAGTGATAAAATGTATTTGTCACCCAGTGCATGATCAGTGACACATGTGAAATGAGTTTATTTATTAGATAAAGTTTTTCACAGCTGTACTGCTAGAAAGCCAATATTTTTCTCACTATTTGCATTTATAGAAGCAATAAAGATATTGAGAAGCAGGTTAGGTAAAATTCTGAGCACATCAAAAGTTTAGAATTGCAAAATTTACACAAAAACTTTATTATTAGAATTTCAGTAAACTTGGTAGAAAGTCCTTGTGTGTTGTGTGGCTCAAAATTACACTTGGCCACATATTAGGTTTATAATATCAAAATTTAGTTCAGATTGATCAAAACCTTTGTAATTTCTTAGAGAAACTTGGTTTCAATTGTAGGTTTACAAGAAAACGTTTACTCAAAGCACTTTCAGGCATTGTTACTACATTTTTTACAGCCTTTTGCTACAGCCTCTGTGCTTGGGTGCTTGATTGCTCCTGGAGTGAATATTGACTTTCTGCTGAGACAGACATGGCAAGCTGATGTGTTTTGTTTAATGTTTAAAAGCTACTCGGGCAGCCTGAGGTTCACATCCACCTTGGGACAGGAGGGAGAGAACAGAAAAGCAAGATGGAAAGAAAAAAAAATCCAGAAAAAACCCCCACAACATTTGTAAAAGGAGTTCTTGTTCAATAAATTCAAATCTGTCTCTGAATAATAGAAAAGCAGGTTTTGAAAAAATCTAAATTGTTCCCTGAACTGAGGTCAAGGAAGAAAATAATGCCATTCACAGTGGAACATGAATCAATAAGAAATCCAAATAGGATGGTGCTTTTTATTGTGGTTATGTTTGACAGCATGAGTCGATGTGGAGATGCACACCCTCTCAGTTCAGAAGCCTGAATTCTTCTGTATAAATAAGTGAGAGATGTGCTTCCCACAGGCCATTCCTGTCAAAGATAAATGCCTCAAGTTATGTAGCTTCTCTGAGTTACAGTGTTTTGTTTGATTCTGCATCTTAGCAGGGCAACACAGAATTGAAAACTTGTGCCTAGTTTAGAAATCTCACTTTGAGGCATGACTTGCCTTTGCCAGACTATTCTATTGATGTTAGGGGTTTTCTAGCTCAGGTCTCTCCCTCTCCCCAGCCTTCAGAGATCTCCCCTAGCCCTTGGAAAGGCACCCCCAGAGCAGGGTGTGTTTGGAGCCCTGGTGTTCCTCACAGAGCATGGTGCAAGCCATGCTTTGCTGAATGTCCAACAACAGCCTCAACTCTCTACAGCTCTCCATGCAGGGCTGGAATTTATTCCTTCACAGAGACTTGCAGGCTTCAGTTTTAGCACATATGAGTTTAATGGAAGAGAGCAAACAAAGAGAAAATAAGAGTAATTCCAGAGAAAGAATTTCAGGGTCATGTATTAAAGCACCTGAACAAAGTCATGTCTTAAATTCCCAGATCCAGTGTGGCCTTGCAAAACTTTGTGGTTTTACTGAGAGTGGCTGTGTGTATCTCCCTGCATTGAAGTTCCTGTTCTGGGGGCCTGCTGGGGACTGATCCAGTAGACTCAGGGCAATTTCCACAGTTTGGCAAGTGCTGGACAAATCTGCTATTAAAAAGCATTCAACACAAAAACATTTACAATTTTTACCATCACTAAAAGAAGTTAGGTTGCTTTTTTCCTTCATTTGTTAAGAAATTCTACACATTTTTTTGAAGAAAAGCAACAAAACACGTTCTGGCACTTTACTGATAGTATTACATGCCAAAACCATAATTTTTTTTCCAGATGTGCTTTTTTCTCCCTAGATGTGGTTAGAGCCTTAGCAGCAGAAATTACAGTAGCCAGCAGAGTTGTATCCTCCTTGGTCATGATTTACAAAGTCTTTTATTCACAGTTGATCTGTATCTGTAAGTGCAATGATAACTGTGGTCTAAGTTTTGAAATGGGACCTCTTCTGGCACACCTGAGTTACCATGTGCAGCTGCTAAGACAATTTTGGAGACTGAGCTCTTGCTGCTCTGGATTCAGCTCCTCCTCAACTTCTTCCCTCTCTTCCATTCGCACTGACCCGGGCTGTCCTCCCACTATGTCTCCTGTTCTTCTAAGAGATCCTGCCCTCCATTCAGCATTGCCCTCCAGTTCATCTTCTAGTTGAAAATTGTCCATGTTGCCACTTCCACACAGGCCCATCACACCAGGACTAAAATACCACAAAATATTTCTGCTGGGAAAAAAAATGTGGGGCACTTTGCATGAAACCACTAAGCTTTCATAAAGCAGTGCTGTTTCTTCATGCCTCAATCTATTACAAATTTATAATTTTTTTTTCACGTTCTAACTGGAATTTATTTGGAAGAAAGGAAAGTAGTCATTTTTTAACTTCATCCTGTTTTATAGAGTACCCACCAAACTGTGATATCTGCCATGCCTGGAGGTCTGTCACTTGTTAAAAATTAAGAATAACTTGCAAGTGTTTGAAAGCAAAAAATGAGTAGCTCAGTTTTTATGTCTCCCTCCTCCAACTGGCCCAGCTTTAATTTCAGGTTATTAAAATTCAGTCATAGTAACACTAAATATGGTTAATTCTGTAGGAATTTAGATTAAGTGTTTTGAGCCTGCAGACCAAGTTAGATTAAATAATACTGCCATGTGCAAATAAATTTTTGTCTTCCAGGATTCTACCCACAGAGATATTACATTAGAAAATTGAGGCAGTTGCTAGGGTTTCAAGCATATAAATTTGGAAGTATTTTAACTTTGAAAGATGTCAAAAAATAAGCCTGAAATGATTCTCTGTGTTCTATTCTCATCAAATTAATTCCGTTTCAGAAGCTGCATCTGTAGAGTTTCATTAGCATTACTTCCAAACCCAGTTACCACCCCGCTTTCTGGTTCCTGAGTGATGGAGTTATTGAATTCCTCACTGGATGAGGTTATCTGGAGCCCTGAGGATAAAATTCTGAGAGAGTTTATTGCTCTGATAGAATTTGTATGGATTACTTACCATCACAAGACTGTTTCTTTGTTATTTATATATATGTTTATGACATCCCATATAAATTTACAAATAAGAACAGGATAGTACAGATCATTTATGAAAGGATTTCAGTAGTCACTCTGCTGAAGCTCAATGGCTTAAGTTAACATGGTCCTTCTGTATCATTTTAGCAAATTGACTAAGATGTTAAATGAACTCTTTGGTGTTTCCATGGCCTTCAAGGTGACTGAGACTTGGATACAGTCTATATTTTGCACAAACTTTCCTCTTCTTCACTGCCTTAGACTGACTCTCCAGTGTGTTAATTCTTCTCATTTATGATTTTTGATATAATAAAAACAGCTTACATAGCAGAGAGAGCCCTAATTGCACATTAAACTACCTTCTTTGCTGAGCTGAGAGAACTGAATATAAGGAAAATTTGAATTAAAGTAGTGCTGGCCATGCTCAGAATTCATTAGCTGTTTAAAAATCTTAGTACTGTTAGCTAAACTGATGTGGCTTTGAATGCTGATAAGGCTGGAAGCAGAAGTGCTGTACGTGCAGCATTGCTGGGCTCTAGAAAGAATGGCTTAACCTGAACTCTGTCTTTTAAATATGCCTGATTTCAGTGGATTAATGCCTGTGAAGAGAAATGAAGATTTCCCACCAGTATGGAAAGACAGAGCATTCTTTGCTCGTGACAGACTGGTTATGCACTGCTCTGCAGCTGCCTCTGGTGTGCCCATAAAACTGACACCAGCCTGCTCCCAGTAACTGGGGCCTTGCTGGGAGCAACATCCTGCTGCCTGTGAGAAAATCACAGCAGCCTTTTAACACTTTCAGGAGCCAAACTTCTCTCCTCCTTTACTGCTGGATTACGTTATAGAATACTGATGTCCATTTAGAAGCAGTAAAACAGTTTATTAACTCTAAGTTATGTCTTTTTTTTCTTAGCTAGACACATGGGCACCATCTAGTACCCTGTAGCACCTCCTTATTGATCTCTATTGCACTGCATGAAATAGGCCAAGCTGTCATCCAGGGCACCTGGGCTGGCTCCAGGAAGATGATGAATTGATAGGTTAAATTTAATTGATGTGCTATATTATTCTGAATGACTAAACTTGGCCATATGCTACAGTGGAAGCGTACCTTTTATCTTTGTTTTCCTGGGTCTTAGGCTATAAAACTCTAGGCTACATCCTTTACTCAGGCTTACTGTACATTTCTGATACCACAGTCCTCTAATATCTTGCTGTATGTCACTGTCATCTGGGCTGCAAGACTAATGCAAGAATTCATCTTGGCTGTGCTGCCCATATATTCTTTGCACAAGGCAAAAATATTTACCAGACTAGAGATAGAAGCAGCAGTTGCTGAGTAATGTGTGTGCAAAATGATCTATGAATGCAGACCTCGATTGACTGGAAATGAAATACTGTGATAAAAATCCCATTTTTGAAATGTGTGGTTGTGCCAAGGAGTGCATTGCCTACTCTAGGTTTTTATAGAAGTTGTACAGTTTAAGCATTATTTTTTATATACTAAGTGGAACATTGAGAAAGTTTACTACTGGGTTTGGAAAAGCAGTTATTGTAAGACTATTGCCAAATTACCCAGTCAGACTTCAATGTATGCACTTTACAGTATTCTGTTTCTTATGCCATTCTGGATTATAAAAGCTCTTAAACAAGGGAGGGAAGGTGTCAAGAGATGGCAGATTTGAGGAAATGAAAAAAATTTTAAAAGTAAAACATTTGTGTTACTTCAAGCTCATGATGTTTGTAGTAAAAATCTAATTTTGAGACACTTTAAGCTGGCAACAAAACAGCTCATGGTAAAAGCACTGTTTAGCTTTTAGATGTTCCTGTTGTTATTCTGATGGATGGGTACTCTGAAAAACATCACACCAGACTTAGAGTCTGATACCCATAGCAGCTCCCTTCACTTGGAATAAGAATAGGAAACTCTACATGTACCTCCTCTAAAAGTAAGTTGAAGTATCCTAAGATGAGAGCGTGTACAAACCAATTTGATTTCTAGCTGTCGTTTCAACAGGTATGGAGGCACCTAAAAGCAGCAGCAGTGCAGCGTGGAAACCAGGAGAAAACACAGGAGGCAAAGGCAGGAGGACTCGTGCCAGGGCCCTTGGGGTGTGTAAAGTTCCTGTTTTCCCTGAAAGTCAGGTTGTGCTCAGTGAAGAGGTACTGGCAGCACGGAGGAGGATTTGCAGGAACTGGCAGTAAAGGCAGTGGGGCAGGAGCCCGGGGCTGCCAGCTTTGGGCCAGAGCAGTGAGGTGCCAAGAGGGCTCTGTGGGTGTGCAGGGCTGTCTCGGGTAAACCTTCACAGGAACACTTTGGTTCCTGGCGTGTTGTGATAAGTTTTGGAAGGTTTTCAAACTCTAAGTGTGGCATGTTCGAGGGGATAAAAGCTTTACTTGCTGTGGGTGGTGTTTGAGACCCTTGGCCCCAGAAAGGAGAGTGGGAGACCTCTGTGAACCTGTGTGAAAAGGCAAGTGGGTCTTACTGTGGTTTGAAGAAGTTCCACCCGTTGGGTTGGTTTTTTAAAAAATTTCTGCCAGAAGTTTGTTGTAGCTTTAAGTATGATACATTATGGAGAAAGGCTGGTATCCATGAAAACAGTTTCTGTTCTAAAGTGGCCTGGAGCCCTCCAGATCCAGGCTGCTGTGGTACAACCTGCCCAGCCAGAGGAGCGGCTCAGAAATGGCAGCTCTTGCTCCCAAGAAAGGGGAGATTCGTTGAGAGTGACCTTTCAGCCCTTCAGATATTTCATAAATGTGCTCTCCTGAGGTGCTGTTATTTAACTACAGGCATCACAAGGTGTTCTCCTGCTGGCTTTGCAGCTCTTGCTCATTGACAGGTCAGAGCAATCGACACAATTCCTACCAGGCCGTGGCTCTGCAAAGGTCACGCACGCCCCGGCAAAGCCTGTCCCTCGCCTTTTAAGAACAGTAGGAATCAAATCTTATCAGTAACTGTGACCAACAGAGCTACAGGAGATACAGCTTAATATTCTGTTACAGATTAGAACTGCTGGGGAAACCTCTGAAGTAAAACAAGGAAGAAACAAAATAATAAATAAAAAACTCTTTAAGGCTGAAGTCTTTTAGCATCCAGTCTGTCAGTACAGACTCTTCTGGATAATGTGCTGTGGATTTCTGAAGGAAACATATAAGGATTTCACTGAAAAATCACTAAATTATAGTTTTTTTCTT